>JAGDQP010000385.1:35022-170001 GCA_022664845.1 Lepisma saccharinum
AATTCTAGTCCAAAATCATATATCACATTACCCTATTCCTATTTTAAAAAACTTGACCTGAATTCAAGATGGCGGATTTCAAGATGGCCGCCGTCAAGTTCCACCCTACCATACGACTTTCCCCTAGGTCTAGTATGTATCCACGTAGTTGTTATTCACTTTTTCTCATTAACACGCAGTTTACAAGGGGTGATAATGCACTTATTATTGTGCAATTGCCGACAGTGGTGAGCGACATTTCAACATGCCATTTCGGGTATTTCCAGTTCAAAAGAGCAGCTGATTTTTTGTGTATGGTCTTTCAGTGGGACTTCCTTCCTCTGCGTGAAATTTTACGGTAGGTTTCGATATGAGCTCATTGTTACTACCCTTGTCAGAGTGGAAGAACATCACTTGCGTAGTTCCACAAGAGGCCATTACTATTTTCATTGTTTATGAATTATATTGGATCTCAATTCTCTGAATGTAATTATCACTTGTACTCAGGTGACTTACAGGCATATATATCATCTGAACCTAATAATCTTCGCAATGCTGTTAGAGTCATCAGTTACAATATATAAAAATATAAACATTTGGTAAGAATGCAGCAGTCTGACGCTAAATCCAAGCAACTCATAATGTATAATAATACTAGCGTCCTAAAATACGTTAGCAAAAGTAAATGATCAAGATTCGTAAGCTCCGAAAAATTACATTAGGAGCGAGGAAATGGAAAGAGAAGAGAAAGTCGTCTGCGTATATCTCTTGACATAATGCTATTATGGTCGTAACATGTTAAATATATAATTGCATACGAAAACGCATTCACACATTTTTTTAAATTCTTCCACAAAGAATTAGAACTACCCAGGTACAATCGTTCATAAAAAAGATCTTTGATTGTGACGGGGTCTACAATAATATGCCTGCCAGTCTAGCGAATAGTTTCGTTTTTTAATTCAAAATATATGAGTTTGGTATATTTTCGATGACAAGTGATGTGCCCATTGTCCATATATCAGGTAGGAACATTGAACTCGCATATCTGAAAGTTAATGAGGGAAGAAAGTTTCATAGTATTCTTCGGTTATACAAGGTTGTAACTTTAAGATCGCCTCCATACCTGGCTTCCATGCGCAGTTCATTTCCAGTAAAACACTAGTTCTCATGCCAACTGAAGAAAGAATGGGCCACTAAAGTCTTACGTCACAGCCGGTAGCTCGCCATGTTACAGTCTAAACAAACAGGTGTTTAGCAGTGGGTTTGTGGTGTTCCTTCGATATTCAACAATTCATTATAGTTTGTGCTTTGTGGTAGATTGTCATTACAATGAGAGAGACATGTTTTTTTTCTGTTTCCAAAGGTCTGAAACTAGAAAAGGAAGTAGAAAGATCAAAATACGTAAAGTAGATAAATTTCACGCAATGCCATTGAACGCAACTTTGAATTCGTTGATATGATTATGAGGATAATTCATCCTTGATTGCTGAGTTCATGATTTTAAAAAAGATGATAATTATATCTAAGAAGCTTAAACTGAAGTTGCAAATTCGGTTACAGTTAAGAACACACACTCAAGAAGATAAATACGAGTGCTAAAACGAAACCCTCGTACCTAGGGTTGTCAAAACCGCCCGGTACAGGTCATTCCGGGTTTTAGAGCAATTGTCCGGTTACAAGTTAAACCGGACGCCTAACGTTCGGTTTTGATAATTGTTTCCTAAAAAAGAACATGCAAGTCACAGTTTAAGTACAAGATTTTATTCTGTGAGTTAAGAGTCACAACCTTAAAGTTAGTAGTCCCAAGGAGCTAATATGGTGAAACCATTCTGGATCTGCTGAAACCATTGTTGCTAGTTCTGTACAATGTATTTATATCTAAATGCTTACTTTTGCAGCAACAGAATACCTTGTACGAGTGGGTTACGTTTATATTTTGAACCGAAAATATCTTCTTGTTGCAGCCTCCCACTCTGCATATAATTTTTGTTTCTCAATTAGATAACATAATTGTGTTTATCATAACATATATCTTTTTTTGCATGTTTAGCCAAAATTTTAGCTTACGCAGACGTATTAAATATCGAATAGATACAGGTAGATGAAGGTATATTAGAAGGTAAATTATTAATCTTGCAAGTGGTAATTTCAAAGCAATGTTTTTGTTTTTTATTGTTCAGCTACCGGTATCTTTAGTATACGTCACATGATTTTCTTTGGTAATTTCAACCTAACATTTATGTTGTCAATGATTATGTCTGAAAGAAGTTCAGTTGGTTGAAATCGAAAAATAAAATTTATTCACATTTTTGTGTAATCGAACTCCTGTCCTGGATTAATTTTCGTTAAGTCTCTTAGACTATTACACATTTCACATAACATACACCATGCGCGTTGATGAATTTCGTGTGCATTTTTAACTCAAGTTGTGATGAAGTCAGTGCAGTAATTATATGTCCGGTCTCCAAATTGAAATAAATCAAAATGTCCGGTTTTTTTTTAAAAAATTTGGAGTTGACAACCCTACTCGTATACTTTGTACAGTGGCGTAAGTTGATATTGCAGGTAATGTACAAAAGGAATAGCGTAAATCAAAATTTCGAAAAGGTAATAGTAGTACCTTTATATATGCTTCATAAAAACATAAATTTCCGGACTAAAAATTAGCTACTCACTTCAAGTTATTATATTCATTGTTTGTAGGTACTAATTTACACTTTCCCTCGAATGTGCATCAAATCTCGGTCATATATATAAGCAAAAATACATGATTGGACTCCAAAGCATTTTCTACTCTTTCAATCAGTCTCCGCTCGTCACCGAAATAATCAACAGTTGGAAGAATATTAACAGTCATTACTTTCAGAAGTGATTTTCTACCTTTCTGCCATCAAAAAGGGTTGTTATCACCTTTTCATTTCCAGTATTTTAAATTCTATGCAAGGAGCAACTGCAGGGTGTTATTTGTCAGCGAAGGACGTAATGCCGAAGGATACCCATATCTATTGGAGTACTGGGCGTTTGTACAATAGTTTTCCCTCCCTACAAGAAAACGGATAAGTAAGGTACCGGGGTATCCCCCCCCCCTTATTTAATAATACCCTGAACACAATAGAGAAACTATTAGGATAATAGACTTAAATCGAAGGATATTTCAAGTAATGCACTTACATTTTCTAAATTTTAATAAGGAAGTACTACCAATTTTAGAATAAAGTACAAAAAAGAATAATTTACGAAGGAATTTGTCTACTTAACCTGTCTATTTATGAAACTTTGCTTTAGAATATGCGATTGTAAAAATAAAAGAGGGCAGAAAGGGACTAATGTTGAATGGTTTGAACCAACTTTTCGTGTATGCGGATGATGTAGATTTAATAGGGGAGATATAAAGGCACTACAAAGTAACACAGATGTCTTAGTAAAAGAGTGCGATGACATAGATCTACTGGTAAACAGAGAGAAGACAAAATACATGATAACAAGTCGAAACACAGGAAATAAAGGAAATAGGTACACACAAATTTAAAAAAAGAACGTAGAGAAAATAAACAAATTTAAATACTTGGGAGCATACGTAACAAGCAAACCGAGGTAACGAAAGAAATAAAAAGTCGTTTAGTATCGGGCAACACATGTTTTTATTCAATCCAGAAGCTCCTAACCTCGCGATTAATATCAAGGAAGTTGAAATTGAAAATATACAAAACGGTTATTCCGCCGATAATACTTTACGGTTGTGAAAGTTGGAGTACGACCCTAGCAGATGAACATAAATTACAAGTGTTTGAAAATAAGGTTTTGAGAAAGATATACGGGCCGAAACAGGATGAGATGACTAGAGAATGGAGGAGACTGCATAATGAAGAACTTCACGGACTGTACGACTCACCCGATGTTGTAAGAATAATGAAATCCCGACGACTAAGATGGGCAGGCCATGTAGCTCGGATGGGGAAAAACGAAGATTATATTCCATCTTGATTGCAAAGGCGTAGGGAAAGAGACCGTTGGGAAGGCCGAGACGACGTTGGGAGGACAACATTAGAAGAGATCTTCGAGAAGTAGGTGTTTGTGATGAAAACTGGCTTGATCTTGCCCAGGATAGATCCCGATGGCGAACGTTTGTTACTACGGCAATGAACTTGCGAGTTCCATAAGCCATAGAGTAAGTAAGTAAGTCTATCTATGAAAACAATGTGACAAAACCTAGCTCCCGCAACGTTAGGAAAACTTTTATGTGTTCGGACATCTTAAAATAAAGGCTGTCTAAATGCTATATATTTCGTCAGTGTAACCTATAGAGTATGCTACGACAAGAAATATTGAAAATTGAGAAGTTCAAACACGTAAATCCATTAAATGCTACGTCAACAACGAGAAATGACCATAACATCCCCAACCCACTCAATATATTCTTAGTACAAAGTGTGCAGTATTTTATTTACATAGATATACAAGCATGATGGATCAACTATGTGAAAACACTTAGAGATTGCAATTAATAAATTGAAATTTCATTACAAAACACATTTTTATGGCTTTTAGACCAATAAGCCTAGATGAAAATTACGCAAATGAGAAGATTTAAATATTCATTGAAATTTAAATGCATATTTTTTGTTTGAATTGACAGCTTCTATCAGTAAAGGCTTTGTTAGTAGGTATTTATAAATTTCAGAACATTTCAGTTTGAAATTTACTTCACACTCTAGTTCTGTTTTTACTTCACTAACAGAAAGACTATGACAACAACAATTTATACAAACTCGGCAAGTTCGACACCACATTTTGTAGATAAAAAACGCCACCTCGAGGCATTTTGAAATAACTTGAGGAAGCGCGCATCCTTAACCATACAATATTCTGAATATAGAGCATCTGTATCTACAAGATAACACGATGCAAGTTTACTTACGGCCTCTTCAATTTCGTTTGATGTTTTCTGAAAGACTGAAAGTCTTTGAAATGATAGAAAAGACTGTTTTCATTAAAAAATCGAACCAAATACTAAATTGCACGTCCATTAAAAGAAATTTCAACTTCCAGTTGTTTGTTGTTAGACGTAAGTTTTCCGTGACATGCCTTAACTTTAAAACCAAAGAACTCATCGTGTAGCCTCTGTTCTCAGCTATTCCTGGAGAAGAGGAATACCTTTGCTCCAATTGGAAATTGCTTTATTAAATTTTCCAGGAACATTACGCACTACTGCAGGATATAAAAAAGCCATCTCATAGGCACATGACATATATTTTTTTCCCATTACTATTGAACAAATTAATAAAACTCCTTGCAAAGACTGACCGATTTAGCAGAAAGGGAAAATTCATTGAAAACTTTAGTGGGATTAGCAAGATTTTTCCTAGCTTATTTTGTTGTGTTATGGGCAATATGATAATTACAAGTAGCAGTGATTAATTGTGAATCGTCTTTGTAAAATCTGAGAGAGAAAAAAAAATGTTTTCCATAATTAACGGACTGCATTGTTCGCTGTATGTGCTATGACTTTTATTGATATCGAGGATTTTATTTTTCACAAGCAAACATACTGATGGGGCAGGGAAAATTATGATGTTTTTTCTCTTGCGTCACGTTTAGGATGCAAATTTTGGCAACCCGAGCGCAATTGGTTTGGGAGATACTGATGATACAATAGTCAGATTCTTGTCTGTTGATAATGATAAAAAAAAAGTGTTGGCATACCATTATACCTTTAAATTGCTGACAAAAATGGAAATCACATACATAGTAATATATACTGGGAGGGTATATTCTTCATGGCCGCCATATAGAATAACGATTGATTTTCTTAAATAAGAAGGGGCTCGTGTAATAAGTAATTCTGAGCTAGAATTTTACGGGTAATACGTTTCTGAAGTCAGTTTTGCCGTAAATGTAATATTGTGAGAGATAAGGGTATGTGACAATCCATGAGGTAATAATGCAATAACCTGGAAAAACCTATTTTTTGCCTTGCGTACAAATCCATATCGATAGAGCATCAGGAAAAATTTGTATGTATTTAGGTTTAATTTCCGTCATTTCCAGAAGAAATGGGTGTTTCCGGGCTATCGGATAAATATACATCGGCTGCAGATTGCACTCAATAATCATGTTGGTAGACGATCGGTATCTGGTCGTTAATTGGTACTTCTTGTTTTCCCCATGTATACACAAATGAAGGTACATTATTAATACCTATATGATTAAAACTACTAAAACTACAGAAAGGGAATAATATCCTGACAGTCATGTAAAGATATCCTGATGCATGTAAAGTTTACATGCAAGGAATGGAAAATTGTAAGGCCGGGAATGTAATAATAACAGGACCTAGGATGATCATCATGTAAAAGTTATCAAGACAGGATTGCAAATATCTCCAGCCTTGACTGTAAGTGTTACAAACAATTACATTTTCTTGTTTATGAGGTAATTGTCTTTAAGAATGTAGTTTTAATCATATAGGCATAACTGGTGATAATACTCTATATAGCCACAGAGAAGGTTCCATTCATGTCAGGTTATCCTTACATGCTTCGCAGGATTTTTTACATGCCTTCCATGTAACAGTTACAGTCAAGGCTGGAGATATTTGCAGTCCTGTCTGGATAACTTTACATGATGATCATCCTAGGTCCTGTTACTATTACATTCCCAGCCGTACAACTTTCCATTCTGTGCATGTAAACTTTACATGCATCAGGATATCTTTACATGACTGTCAGGATATCATTCCCTTTCTGACATGACAGAGGCAAGATAGGAATACATTCTTTACTGATAAAATTACATGCCTGGCATGTATAACATGCATGGGCGGCGATTCGGGGGGCAGTTCCCGCCGCCCCCAACTTTTCCGACCAATCGACTACTTTCAATAGGATACAGAAATTGGGCGTTGAAAATCGTAAAATGAAAAGTAGAAATTGCTCCCTGATTCTCGAGCAATTTGTCATCCACTGACCATACTACCAACAAGATTAAACTTATTAAAGAGTTCATGTCATTTTTATTGGTTATTATGAGATATTACAAATAAATCTTTTCACGCTTGTTCAGTTCCAGTAATTGCATACTTCTACAAGTTGAGAACTGTCACAAAGTAAAATTAGTAAGTGAGAAAGTTGACATCTGCTACTGGCCATTTGTTGAATATGAATTGTTATTTATTGCCTTTATGCATCTTTGACGTAGTCGGGGATACGGTAGGGAAAAGGATGTGACGAGGAGTCGGCCAGGACCTGATTGAAAGGAATCATTCCAAGCATTTACCTGTGATAGGAAAAATAATGCTTGTGTCTGGTGTATGAACATACTATAAGCTGAGCATTCACTTTCTGTTTCAATACAGATTTTGTAAATAATGCAGAAAGAAAAGTAGATCATTGGGGCTACCGGGAGTTGAAACCGAGTCCTCCAGTTACACGTTGTATTCCAGTGGTTATCTGTGTCGCCACAAGAACCGATTTCTCTTACATATTGGATAATCCTTTCACCTGAAATTCCAGAAGTATTCCTCATTAAAATCTTCACATAGAGGGGAGTGACTTGGCATTTTATATCAGCAATGATTGAATGGTTTAGCTGAGGTCAGAGGAATATCAAATATGCAGAGTCGTTGGAACGATAATTTAATGATAGGATATCGGTCACCTGGCATGCAACTGGGGTCCGGATTGGATTTTCGGTCGCTGCAGTAACTGGCGTATGGCTGTAATTTTTGAACATGTTGCTATATATAGGTCATTTGTGTAAGGAACCATTTTTTTTATTATTGTCTTCAATGAGATTCTGCAGTATATTCACATGATCCTGCCTATTGATAAATTTATTTATTTACAAATATGTTTAATGTTTTTGTGTACCCTTGTTAAATGTATAATTATGAGCAGATGTCCATGCACAACTACTCGTATATTAATTTCTTCTGGCAGAATCGTGTTTTCAATATATCAAGTGCTAGTACTGTAGTTACTTTTAGTTAATAATGTTGTTTATTTGACAATATCACATGATAAAAATCAAAATATAGTTTATTAAATTAGGGCCCGGATACTTAAGTGCTTAATTTTTATCATAATTATGTAATTATGTGTTCATATTGTAAAAAAATATGTGTTTAAAATGAACAAAGAGTGACAATCTACATTTAAAAACTACTAATTACACAAAATAATACACTATGTACTGCATTTAGTGTTATACAAAAGACAGTTCTGTTAATTGTTTATATTCATATGTTCCTAGGTGAGAAAATCGAAAGTAGCGCCTACCTCAAACTTCGTAGTTTTGGAATATATAACAATTAATGTTTTATAGTGTCTGCATATACAATACTCGAAAAAAATAAAACGAGTATGAGATGTTACTGCTACTTACAAGCATATAGTTTTATTTATTTAAGATTTCCAGACACAACCCAATTTCAGCCATTTTCACCGGACATTAGCCATTTTACACCGGCATCGAACCCACGTCCTTCCAATTATAATAATGTGGTTGCTTAGAGCAAATATTAGCCAGAATCGTGGCATACAGGATTAAAGCGATAGATTTTGCAAAGTTCTTCTATACTCTCAGTATAATCAATTTGCAGGGAGGTGCCCGATATTTAGGTCCGCCGTCTTGAAATACGACGCCATTTTTGTTTTCTTCAAGGTTTTACGATTTTTCTTCAAAAATTGATTATTATCTCCTCCAGTGGTAGAGTTTACAGCTAAAATTGTTCAAATATCTTATTTAATATTAAATTTTCTATAATTTGATCCCAATACACCTTCTGTAGCGTTCATAGTTTTCAATATACAAGCTTTAAAAGTTTTGATTTGTTGTAAATTTTCGACTTTTCTTCAAAAATCCCTAATGGTAGAGTTTACAGCAAAAAAGTGTTCGAATACATTTTATTTAAAATTAAATTTCCTACAACGTGAGTACAATACCGCTTTTGTAGTTTTCATAGTTTCCGAGACACAAGCGTTCAAAATTTGGAATTTTTATAAGTTGCTACATGAACCTGTAATACCGGTAGTTTGTTCGGTTTTGTTTAATATACCCAGTGTAGTTCTTGCATAGTTCTTGTCCAAATGCGTATGTGGGTCCGAAACGTGACTGTAGATCCTTTCAGGTTGCGTCCGGAACGGATGGCGTGAAGCTCGATCCGCTTCATTATTTTCTGACAATACTGACATAGTACACAATTATTGACACGGGTATACAAATAGTGAGAAATAGGTATCAGGTAGTTTACATGGCAAATACGTCGATTCATAGAATACACTACAGCAATATTGTTGGACATAATAAGCATTTGTTTAGGATACATAAGAAGGGCCGCCACAGCTACGGCAAGAAACTCGGTGACAAAGATAGGATATGCTTGAGTGAAGCGAGCCACAAAAAGTTCGGTACCCTCTTCCAACACAACTGCGATGGACATAGGGGTGACATCCAAAAAACACAGTAGTACAGACAAAATCCAGTTGAAACAAATCACAAGGCACTGATAACGTTTTCTTAAGTTGAAGCCTTGTCCACGGAGAGGAAAGATATTTTCGGTAAGAGCAAACACTAGCGGAAAACTCAACAATCTTAGCGTAGCGGTCCAACTGGTGTAGCCAGCAATGGCTGTTCGAAGACGGGAAGAGGCTACCGAAAATAGCATTGGGGAAAATCGCAAAATATGAAGATACTTAGGCAAAATAGACAATGACATAGTTATTGTTGACACTTTAACTCCTAGGTAAACGAGTTCCTTGGTAGTCACTAATACATTTTTCTTAATATTAACTGCAAGTGTAGAGGTGCATGAACACTGCGTGGTTGTGGCCCATTCAACTCCCCTTTTTCGCTCGTCAACGGAAACAAATTCGACACAGAAGACGAAGAAGGAGGGTCCCTCAACCTCTTCATAATTCAGTTGATTGTTGGGTGGATCCTTTCAGCGACCCGATCCAGTACCCCGTTCCTTAGCCGCCGATGCAACTCCCAGATCCTCTCGCCGATTTTCTACTTGAATTTGACCTTCACGGAGAACATTTACAGTGGCGTCCAGACGACTCCGCTTGATGTTCATGTATTTGGCCCGGGCTCGCAACGTCGGTGTTCTCCGCGACCTTCGAATCCAGGAGCCCTGGAACGTATTACTCGATGATTGGGGATTCTAGAGACTAGTCATTCAAGATCTCAGCGAAATCCAACCAGCACCTGATGTGGACCATCCAGAAGACCCTCGCGTTGAGGAAAATGAACCAGGGACACCCGGAGATTCTGCTTCGGACAGAAGTCCTTCTGAAGATTAGGACGCCTCTCTTCCCGAGTCGTACAGTTTTCCGAAGTCTCTCAATCCTAAGATAGTGAAACTCTTTTCGCCCCCTGGCTATCATACTCTGCCGGTTAACTGTCCCTTTGCCATGCGTGTTACTCCTCGTGCGCTCTTACAAATTCTTGAGAACATGTCGTCAGCAGACGTCTTAGAAGAAATTCCTCCTCACTTAATAGTGAACTCCTTTTCTGTTTTTGTGGTCGAGAAACCAGACGGCAGCGGAAGGGTAACTGCCATGATAGTAACTCATGTTATTCTTCTCCTTCCGTTCACTTACCACGCGTCACGGACTTGGTGAACTAAGTGTTAACAGAAACTGTTTTTGCCAAAATTGACCTCAGAGACGGTTTCTACCATATTACTTTTCTACACGTCAATTCTTCGTTATTAAATGTGGCAAGACATACTGGTTAGGTTACCAATGGGATGGATATTTTGTAATTATTAATGCAAACGGCAATGCGAAAAGAATTAAACTTCTTCCTTAGTGATGTGTGCCCATATCCTGTGTATTATGATGACATACTTCTTTCCGGCTCAATATCACAAGTGAATCAGGCACCTCTACATTTGCAGTTAATATTAAGAAAAGTTTATTAGTGCCTACCAAGAATTTTTTAGCTAGGAGTTAAAGTGTCAACAATAACTATGTCATTGTCTATTTTGCCTAAGTATCTTCATATTTTGCGATTTGCCCCAACGCTATTTTCGGTAGCCTCTTCCCGTCTTCGAACAGCCATCGCTTGCTATATTAGTTAGGCCGCTCTGTTTACATCGGTTGAGCTATTCGCAAGTGTCTGCTCTCATCGAAAATATCTTTCCTCTCCGTGGACAAGGCTTCAACTTAAGAAAACGTTATCAGTGCCTTGTGATTTGTTTCAACTGGATTTTGTCTGTACTACTGTGTTTTTTGGATGTCACCCCTATGTCCATCGCAATCGTGTTGGAAGAGGGTACCGAACTTTTTGTGGCTCGCTTCACTCAAGCATATCCTATCTTTGTCACCGAGTTTCTTGCCGTAGCTGTGGCGGCCCTTCTCATGTGTCCTAAACAAATGCTTATTATGTCCAACAATATTGCTGTAGTGTATTCTATGAATCGACGTATTTGCCATGTAAATTACCTGACACCTATTTCTCACTATTTGTATACGCGTGTCAATAATTTTGTACTATATCAGTATTGTCACAAAATAATAAAATGGATCGAGCTTCACGCCATCCGCTCCGGACGCAACCTGAAGGGACCCACAGCCAATGGGATCCAGGAGGGAGGAGCAGGGGGTATGATATCCCATAATCACCTATCGGGGTTTCAGTTGAGCTTTCGATCTCGCCAGGACGGAAGGATGTCTTGCGTGCGCTTAGGATTGATTCAAGCGGCAGATTTTGCATAGTTCTAGATTTAAATAGTTTTTACCATACACAAAAACCCTGAGATGCTATTTAGTAAACATTGACAACAAATAACGATAATATCATAATCTATAAATAGTCTAACCTTTAGAATCTTATATCGCGTAAAATATTAAAGATACAAAAGAGGTATTGTATTCAAATTGTAGGAAATTTAATTTTAAATAAAACGTATTCGAACACTTTCTGCTGTAAAGTCTACCGTTGGGGAGATAGATAATCAGTGATTTTTTTAAAAAGAAAAGTCGAAAATTTACGAAAAAAGTAAAAACTTTGAAAGCTTGTATCTCGAAAACTATGCAAGCTACAAATGCGGTATTGGGCTCAAATTGTAGGAAATTTAATGGTAAATAAGATATTTTAACAGTTTTTACTGTAAACTCTACCATTGGCGGAGATAATCAGCGATTTTTGAAGAAAAATCGAAAAACCTTGAAGAAAATAAAGATGGCGTCGTATTTCAAGATGGTGGACCCGAAAATCGGACACCTCCGTACAAATTGATTGCACTGATGGTAAAGAAGAACTATGAAAAATATGTCGCTTTAATCCAGTCTGTCACATTTTTTTGCTAAGCCACTACACTATGAGGCGTGCACCTCTTCCTGACATTACAGTGTAGACCAGCCGTGTCAAACATGCGGCCCCTACAACCGCGAAATGTGGCCTTTAAAACTTTCAGATTTAATTGATGTATTGTCCTAAAATAGTAGTAGAAAATATATATTTCTTAAGCGGCAAATTTTCCAACAGCTCAGAAGACAAGAAGCTTCACATCTAGATATAAATTAGCAGGCTACAAAGAAGGTGATTCTCAGAATTGCAGAAGGGTTTCTCCAGCTAACGGTTTGTAGAGTTCGTCAAGGACAAACTATTATATTTAAAGGTTAATGCACTAAAATCCTCACAGCCTCGCCCAATTTCCATCCCAAGTATTTTCAAGGACCCCTTTCGGACGGGGTTGTAAAACAAGTTATTATCAGTTGGTTAGTCAGTTTCAGTTTGGAAGGCGTTTGTGCACTTTGCTTGTGTTTCTACAATACTTTTATAAGTACTCTGTCGTTTTCAAAACATTCAAGTAAAAAAGAACAATTGAAGATGAGCGCCGTGTTTTTCAAGAAAAATTGGAAATCGTTTATTTACGTTGTGAGATGAGAGGTAAAATTACATGTTTGATTTGTGGGCAAAACGTAAGTGTTCCTAAAGAATACAATATCAGACGTCATTACGAAACCCATCCGTGCAAAATATGATCAGTATAAAGGAAAGTCAAAGGAAGATAATTTACGTGATTTTAAGGCTGCACTCGGTAAGCAACAGTCTTTGTTCACGAATACGAAACGAGACAATGAAAACGTTGTTAAAGGAAGTTACGTAGTTGCAGAACTTATAGCAAAAAAATTATTTAAAAAAAAAAGTGAAAGTGAATTTGTTAAAGAGTGTCTTGTAAAAACTGCCGAAATTGTATGTCCTGATAAGGCTCTAATTTTCAAAACATTTCCATGTCATACAACACTGTTGCCGAGAGAATTGATGGTATTGCAAGTAATTTAAGTAAACAGTTGTTGACTTGTTGGCAAAAGTTTTTCACAGCATTTTTTTATTGAAGTCGATGAAAGTACAGACAGATGTTAGTGGTGTGACACAATTTGCTGTGTTTATCCGGGATTGTGATACTGACTTAAATACAACTGAGGAATTATTGGACATAATTTTTTTTTAAAAACACAACAACCGGTGAGGCTATCTTTAAGGAAGTGTGTGATGTCTTGGAAAAGTACAATCTTCCGTTTTCGTAACTTGTGTGTGTAGCAACGGACGTCCTTCAATGACGGGGAAACAGAATGGATTTGCTGGTAAGTTGTGGGCTAAGCAGAAAGAAGACTCTCCAAGTAGTAGGTTTTACCATGTTCACTGCAGTGTTCGATTTGTGCAATTTCCAGAGAGGGGGAAGAAATAGTGAAATATATGTATATTATACGGTATTTTGGGATCGTCCATATCCCAGGTTAGAGGTATAAAGTATAAAGTACCAGAGAAGATTTTGCCGAGAGGGGATAATCCCAACCATCCCCCGCTACAAATCGAACACTGGTTCACTGCATCATTCATCAGGAAGTATTGTGCTCAAAAATCATAAAATGAATCTCGTTTTGAAATTTGTGAAGAAAGTTGTCAATTTTATTCGTTCTCGGGGATTGCATCAACGACAGTTTTCTTCTTTACACAGTGAATTCGAGAGCCTGCCCTACTACGTGGAAGTTCGTTGGCTTTTGTGTCATCATGTTTTACAGCGGTTTTGGCTTCTTGCAGAAAAGATTACAATTTTCTTGGAAATGAAAGGCGAATCACCCGACAAATGTGACGATAACTGGCTTCAAGATTTGACCTTTATCGTAGACATTACAGGTCATTGAAACGATTTAAATTTAAACCTACAAGGGAAAAAACAGGTTGTAGCATTGTATGACAACATTAAGGCTTTTAAATTAAAGCTCAGGCTTTGGGAAGGACAGAAGGACAATGGGAACTTAATTCAATTTCCTACCTGCGAGGATTTCAAAAAGTCCATCAGAGATTCTGATTTTACTCATGTTTCCCATATAAAGGAATTAATCAATGACTTTGAAGATAGGTTTGAAGATTTCAAATCGTGTGAGAACAATTTTTCTATGTTTACTACTTCATTCTCCTTTCATGTTCAGAAGGCAGATAGTAACATACAAATGGAACTGATTGAAATTCAGTGTGACTCTGTATTGAAAGACAAATTTAATGAAATTGGGATCCCTCGGTTTTCTCTTACTTGTCAAGCCAGTACCCTGAAATACGACAGATTGCTGCAAGAATGCTAGCCATGTTTGGTTCCACCTACCTCTGTGAACAGTTATTTTCACTTATGAAGACAGACAAAACTCCATAGAGATCAACACTAACAACAGAACATTTGTCTTCTATCCTAAAAATAGCATCTTCACAGAATCAAGTAGCTGACATTGAAACACTTGTTTCCCGGAAAAGATGCCAATTCTCAAGGAAAAACCAGTAATGTAAGTAGTTCAATAAGTGTTCATTTGGTTATTTAGTAACTTTTATTGTGTATCTAATTTCTTCATCACCGTTTGAATATTTCTAAGAAAAACTTATTATATTTAATGAATAGGAAACTGAATAAAACATAAGGCCTAATAGGCTGAAAAAATTATATACTGAACTGATAATTTAAATTACTTATAAATATTATTAACACTGAAATAAATCATGACATTACAGTGAAACAACACAGTTGTTTGTTTTATTGTTTTCCAAGGTAACAGTTTATAAAGAATTTTTAAGTTTGACATGTGTAATTTTTTTTTTTTGCTTGTTTCTAAGATAATTTCTTGTGTAATGTCTTTTTTCATATCATGAAAAAGTTTGACACTTGTAAAAAGAATACATTCAATTGTTTTTTTTATATAAACTATAACAAATGTTACTTTAGGACAAATATTAAAATTATACCTAAATAATAAATAATTAAATTCCGTTATATCAATTTCTAATAAAACTTTCTATTTTGAAGTGTGAATATATATTTACTTTAAATCATTATACACGAAATTAATTTGTTAAACAATTGTGAAATATGTATGCGGAGAGAAAATGCACTAAAATGTGTATTTAAGTATAAAATGTGCCAAAAATATGAGAACAAACAGCCCAAAACTGATCATAATCACTCAGTTCGCCCACGTATGAAATACCTTTCAACAATTAAAAGGAATCTTAAATAATTATCGGGCCCCATTCATTATAAATGGTGTACAAGAATATCCTGTTATTTATGCAATTTCACTCTTCTAAACTCCACTAGAAGATCATACATATTTTACACTGATAAAAATATTCAAAGACTCTCTTGTACCCCCTCCCCAACTTCTGACCGGCAATCGCCGCCCATGATAACATGTCATTCATTCTATACTTCAGTACATTTTAATTGAACTGTAAAATATACAGGAATTCTTGTAGAAATAGAATTCTTTAGAATTCCTGTATAAATTACATTCCGGGTAAAACAATTCCGGGGAATGTATTGGATACAGGCCTTCTAACGAATCCTGTTTCTACAATAATTCTTGTATACACGTACGTAATTCCGACATTTTTTTTTCTCAATGCAGGGCTACGAAGATACCTGAATTGTTATTGAATAGATATTGTCGAGACGCTTTGGATCAGTAAGTCCGGAGATAAGGGTATCACATCGACGCAGTAACTTTCAACTAAACTAGGACTACAAAGGGGTTTGAGCTGTCGTTCGTTGGTAAGGTATCGGCGAGACGAGGTAAGGATCGATGAGTCGATTTAGATTGGATGAGTGGGTCCCGAGAAATGGGGGTATTCCATTTCCCCCTAGTAATTTCCAACCCAGGAGCTACTACGGCTACAAAGATGGTAGTGGTTGAAATGTCGGTATAAAAGTTTCTGTGAGACGAGTTCGAACCTGCATAGGTCATCGAGATAGGATGCCCGTTGCTGAAGCCTGGTGCTAGTAGTATATGTGCACAATACCGTGATTGAGTTCCGACTTATGTTAGTTGTTTCCTTATACGTAGCAAAATATATTCTAAAAAATAACATAAGATTGTCTCCATCTATTCTAAGGTATCGGTTAGTATTGAATAAATCTTTCCACCGTAGAAAAAAAGTAAATGTCTTAAGAAAGGACCTATATTTAACTTTAACCAGTTTGATTTCTTGACGTAAGCTTGATAGTCTTTACGGGATCAGTCTAGTAGAGGCTGATATAAGTAGAAGGGTGTCAACAGAAGTAAAAGACTATCAGCAGAGAGAAACCAAGGGAAGGAAAATTCGCAGAAGAAAATAAATTTCTGTGTTTGCGCGTCCTCGAATCATTCTCCAACACATTTATATTATTGTTGAAAGACAACAGGAAATAGTTTGGCACTGATAACTTGACTACTTATATGACTTAAAGCACAGGGTAAATATGTCTGTGTGCTTAAAGTCCATATACTATATAGCCCTATGGTCACTGACTGATTCACTCACTCATCCATATAAATTCACAGGCCATAATACTGGAGCTAGAAACACCAAATATGGTATGAAGGTGTAGGGCCAGGAGTAGGTAAAGGGAAAAATCCGACATTTTGGAAAAGTCGCCAACCGCTAAACCCATTGTTGTATAGAATACGGAGCCTAAACGGCTGGGGCTATTGAGTTGAAATAAGGTATGGAGGTACAATATCGTTAGTAGGTGAGGAAAATATTTTCAAAATGTCTAGAAGTTGCCATCTTGGATTCAAAATGGTCGCCAAACCCATTGTTGTATATAATAGATAGCTTTAACTACTGGGGCTATTGAAATGGAATTTGGTATAAAGGTACATTATCACTTCTAGGTTAATATAATATTACACAGTTTACCTAAAGACGCCATCTTGGATCCAAAATGGCTTACTTAAAATTTAATTTTCCACAACCTTTGAAGTAGAAGCACGAAATTTAGCATAAAGGTGTATCATAATTAGTAGTTTAGAAAAAAAATAAAATGTTTTGGGAAAGTCGCCATCTTTGATTCAAAATGGCCGCCCAAATATCATTTTTGACACCGTTTGAGCTAAAGGAATGAAATTTTATTTTTAGTTGTGTCTTTACGTGTAAGTTACGACAATATAATAAAACAAAAAAAGTCGCCATCTTTAATGCAAAATGGCCGTCCTAAACACATTTTCTAAATCACTAAGTCTAGACAAACAAAATTTGGTATGAAGGTGTACCATGATGGGTAGGTCACAAAAATAGTGAAATATCCCCACATAGGGGTGCAGCCCCCCCCCCCCGGTGGGTGGTATATTTGTAGCATGGAGTCTGCCAGAGAGTCTCTGTTTACGATAAAGGGGACGCAGCCCCCCAAACCCCCATGTTGGGAGCGCAACTCCCACGGGGGTCTGGGCGCAGCGCCCCCAGCGAAGCAAAGCGAGTCATATTTTAAAACTACAATATAACATAAATGAAATGTTAAGCTTTCATGACCATTTTACATAATAAAAGATTTATATACATTACAATAAATTAATATATACATAACGAAAATCACGAAGAAAATATTTTATTATAACATAACATGTTAAACAAACTTTGTCAGAAGGAAACTAATTGTCATAAGACGACTCCACATCGACATTCATGAAAATAAAGCTTTAGTCTTGAGAAGCAAGTCTCGGTCTCATCTCGAGTCTCCAGGTGTCGGTCTTGGTCTCTTCTCGAATAAGTCTCGATACATAGTGTCTCGCTCTCGTCTCGATTCTTACCTTCCGCGGTGATTATGTACCTTTCATATGGAAATGGAGATCACTAAACATGTTTAATGTTGCGATATATTGACTTGACTTCTATAAATTTAGTCGGGAACGTTATACGTGCAAATGAGAAAGAAAAAGAAAAGTGTAAAAATACTAAACTTTATTTTCATTTCTACCTTTATATTCATCAGATTTTCTCAAGTAATCTCTTCATTGTTTTCAGTGTTTCAAAACGTAACAATTCTGAAATCATTTGATAGTAATTTAAAATCGAAATAAATTCAAATTGAAATTGAAATGTACGAACAATCTGAGGAAATTTTCTTACGAGTCGGAAAACTGGAATTGGCGGTGGAGGTACAGAAACATCTCCTGACCTATTTATAGTGGAACTTATTCTGCCACCGCCTCTTATCTGTGGAAACTTTTGAAAAAACATTCAAGTTTTTACAATGACACATCAAAGTAACACATAACAATTTTATTAATCATAAATGGCCTCCCTGATTGTATAGTAAACTCTGAGAAACTATTATATGCAGATGATCTTAAAATATTTTATAAAGTTGAATGAATTAAAGATTGTTATCAATTACAAGTAGATTTAGATAGTATAAATAGGTGGTGTCACAGAAATAAACTAGACTTGAATATCAAAAAATGTACTTCGATGACATTAACTAGACGACAAAAAATTATTCAGTTTCCTTACTCAATCAATAACACAGTTCTACGAAGACCAGAAATAATAAAAGATCTTGGGGTTGTCTTTGACTCTAAAGTAACGTTTAATTGTCATGTAAACAATATAACTGCAGAATCATTCAGAATTCTAGGATTTATTTATAGAACAACAAGGGACTTCAGAATGGCTAGAACATATCAAAAGTTATATTATTCATTGGTTCGACCGAAACTTGAATATGCATCCATCATCTGGAAACCCACCACTCAAATTAACTGTCAGAAAATAGGAGAGATTCAATCTAAATTCCTCAGACTCCTAACGTACAAAACAACTGGCTTTTATCCTAAATTTGAGCATTATGTAAACCTAATTCAGAATTTTGAACTCCTTACGCAGGAGAAAGAGGAGAATCATAATTGACTCACTCTTTCTTTATAAATTTATTCATAACTGCGTAGATAGTATAGACTTACTCTCTAATCCAATTTCTGATACCATATACTAGAATCCGAATGGATAACAAAGGCCTTTTCCACTGTAGGAAAGCGCGAACTGAGATTCTAAAAAATGTCACCTATTTGGAGAATGTGCTTTTCGTACAATAAATTATGTGGAATGAAAAACGAGGTAGATATATTTAATCAAAACCAAAGAAGTTTTCAGAATAATCTAATAAAATTATTCTAAAACAAGCAAAATTACTATAGCAAGTTCTAGTTTATAAACATAGGATGGCAAAAAAAAAGAAGAAGAAGAACGATGGGCACATAAAAGCCTAAAAGGGAATTATAAATCATTTAGTTATATTTGTATTATCAGTCTTATTTTATTCTTATATCTATATTTGTATATTTACTTTGTGTTTTTACAGTGTATAGTATTAACTTACATATATTACGTATGCACTATTACTTCACTTGAATTAGCTATGTTAATTTTAGATTTGGCTTTATATTGTGATGTGTTTAGTATTATATTGTGTTTATATTTTGTTGATACTATTGACAGTATGGATTGATTATATAATCATTCCTGGTAATACAAAAAAACTAAATTGTAATTTACTTTTTACAGAATACCATAACTGGGCATACGCCCGTTGTATTCTTCCTAAATAAATAAATTATTCACTGTTATCAAATATATATAGTAGCATGCTGGTTGGCAAATATATTTTTGGCCGCTACAGCTATTTGCAAACAGATAAGTTTCTTTAACACATATTTCAACTTTTCAAATTTGTATTAATAGCTGCAGCGACATTCCACCTCTCTGTTTTACTTCAGCCCTTAACGCCACGTAAAACAATGCCACTCGCTAGAGGAATGTAATTTAAAGTTAAATTACAATCAGCTAGCCTTCTTTTTTATAGATTATTGCACTCGCTTCAGAAATTGGTATGTCTATCTATCAACTGCTGCAAGTCAAAAGTTTCCTTTGTTCTCATCATAACCTCCCCATCCGTCATGCGCAATGGACATTGGTTGCTCTCCGGGAGATGAAATGCCAGGTTCTTAGTTTCAAAAACTCTTTTGTAAATCTAAAAACTTTGTTGTTGTTGACATTGATACATTCCTCAATAAACATCACATTTTTGTCAGAGATAAATCAGAGTGAAGATTTTGTTTAGAGCACCTTGCTCTACACCAGCGGAATTCTTATTTGGGAAATCTGTCTGTGTGTGTGTTTGTACGTCCTTTCTATGCTTTTATCTCTCAAAATTATAGTTTCTGACTGCCTTCTTCCCTCTCTTCCCTCCATCAAGAACCGGTACACCACTAGAAATAATACACCACGATCTGTCACGAAAAAGAGAACTAAGTTGATAAACTTTTTAAAAAATATAATTCAATTTTAGTTTAACACATAACATTAAAACCATAACTAATGCACATTTTGAGAGAGAGATATATAGATACATGGCTATGTACGGCCTTGAACTTGTTCTACTCCCTTATTTATCATATGCAAATATTCGGAACGTTATTCAACTACTTAATAAAACAGCAGTCAAGTGTTTAGAAGTTAGTCGTTATTTACATCACTTTCCACAGATTCTCACGTTTTAGTTTTCCATAGCTTAGCATTTCTACTTTAGTGTTTTGTTCATAGTGTGCATTCCATTAATACAAACTTATTGTTTCACTTGAAACCACTTTCTATATCATCTTCCCATTGCTATATTTACATCACATTATTTGTTGGTTATATTTTTCTTTCGACTAAGGGCTACGTTACTTGCAAGCGTGTGTTGCTTGCGATTTGGGGAGTAGCCAATTGAAATACGCGTTACACGTAGAACGGTAGAACACGTAATAAGATAAGTGTCTCAATAGGCTACTCACCCAAATCGCAAGCAATGCACGCTTGCAAAAAAAAAAACAGCCCTGAGGGCTGGATTTCATGAAAGCTTGCGTTGTTTGTTTTGCGTGCGATTTGGGTGAGTAGCCAATTGAAACACGTATTTTATTACGTGTTTTATTGTAATGTAAGTGTGACACCTGTTTCAATTGGCTATTCACCCAAATCGCACACAAAGCAAGCAACGCAAGTGTTCATGTAAATCAGCCCTAAGGGCCAATTGAATAGCCAATTGAAACACGTGTTACACCACGAAACACCACCAGCCGTATTCAGAGACTCTTTTGGAGCGACTAACGATGTACTAGTGAGTGACTAGCAGCTGACTAGTCGAAGTCGTATTCACTATTCAGAACCGTTTTTTGTGCGCTAGTAGCGCCTAAAGTTAGTTACGTACTAGTCGCGTACTTAAGAAAGGGGGAGGCCTAGTTTTGCGTTGTACTAATGACCTACTCGGAACTTTTGACTATGGAAAACAAGGAAAGAAAGATAAATAACATATAATTACTTGACGAAAAGTGAATATATTCTCCTGCACAACACATTTCAACAAATTAAAACACTAAAGCCATCTTTTTAACGACAAAAATTACTCAAATAGGTGGAACGCATACTCATTTTATAATGCTACCAAACAGACCTGATTTTAGCACCGTATTGAACCAGGCGCAAACAACCGATAACTCCTCATAATCTTACGGAAAATTAGATACAGCATAAATGAATATATTTCAAGTTCTAAGCATACGATTTTTCCCAATTCTTTGTGAAACACAATCTCTAATCTCCTCTTTGCGGACAATCTCTCATCATCTGTTCTCAAGCACCAGAAGTGTGGGGAAAAATACTAAATTTTAGGGGTGTTTCTATATGCTCGACGAGATTATGTTCATATAATTGTAAGATATCCGCTACAAACTTTCATTTCAGTAGCTCCAGTGTGTTCTTCTAAGTAACGAACATATATAAAAACTTATTAGTATATCATTTCCGTCAATATTGATACCCTGAAATGTTTGCACGAAATGATATGAATTGATCTCGTCATGAATGAGTTCCTCTATGTATCTCAAGTATTTAACCAGATTGTACTTATTCTTGGACATAGTTGAATGCCTAATTTACGTATTTTAGACAACCCAAATATTCTGGAGGTGTTGTGTACTGTGAAATGAGTGTTCTCTTATGGTATTTTGATATTGCCTTTGTACGTACGTACTATCGTGGCCAATATAATCTTTACATGACTTTATTATACACGATTTTTCTCTAAGCCTAGAAGATAGGCCACCAAACTGACGTAGAGGGGGCGATGTGTGATTCTGAGAGTGTGTGCGTGAATGAGCAAGGGTTGGAATTTTCTTTTCTTTAAGAGAAATCATTATCGCATGTCCTGGCTTCTGGAAAGATATTTATGGTTTCTTGTAGTATGTAGGAAATAATGAAAAAAACGTTAGAAGCTCGCATTTGAAACCTAACGCAATTTTCACTTTAGTTGGGCCATTAGTTGAAATTTACTGAAAGATGTAATTTAAATTGTCCAGTAGAAAAGATCTTGGCCGAACATGGAAAAACGAAAATAAACGTTGAAACCTATGGTTACTAGGTAATTATTTCTTTCTTAATGAATCGAGTATTCCATAGAACACTAACGTTATACACAAAAGACAAGGGATAACGTCTGTTTCTATCAGTTCTTAAAAATGGGGCACGATATTTATGCTTTTTAATTTCTTATCACAGTGAGAGCTTCGGTTCTCCTCTCCCAACCTGTCTGGTCAGCGTGGGAGCAGTAGACCAACTCCTCCTTCCGGGGAGAGGTCACATCCAGTAGTGGATCGAATATGTCTGTGATTTATATATATATTCAACAGATACAGATAAAGAATGAATCTTTCAGCATCATATGGAGAATACCTTAGATAAATTAAGATCTTTCTCTTTGTAGACAAATATTTGTGTGTGTGCGAGCGTTTGATATACATAGATATGAGTATGTTTTGTTCCATTCCTTACTTTGTAGAGCGTTGATTTCCTTTTCGAGACGTCCTCGATTCGGTACAGCGGTTGATGTCCTCACTTAGGTTTTCTCAGTGTTTTATTCAGCTACACGAGGCATGTACCGAGATGGTACCTTCAAGTCAGGACCTGGCTGATTCCTACCGCATTTCGCAAAACATTATCTCGGAGTGAACCATAGATGCCTAAAAGCTATAAATAAGATGCAAACCCAACGAGTATAATATATAAACCTGTCGCTCTGTTAATCGGGATATTGCTTCTTAATGCCGTCTGGATGGATTGACATGGACACCGAGATTGATCAAGTGGCTGTAGCTCAGGTGCTATAGCGTTGGCTTAGCAATCGAAAGGTTCTAGTACAGCCATCTATCCTGACTGAGGTAGTATCGGGCCCTTTCACTCACGACACGAATGAATTAACGTTTATAATAATCTGCAGAGATATAATAAACACACACACACAAAATGACAGAGAGTGTATGTAGGAGAAGGAATGAGTGAAAAAAAGAAGAAAAAAAAGGAATTTACGAAGTCATTGAAAGAAAGAGAATGATAGAGAGAGATCAATTCAAACATTGAAACTAGATTGATTTATTATTATCTTAAAGAACAAACGCAAACACATGGTTTACTTTCTGATTCCAGCTAGCGATGCTTTTCTCTCTCCAACCCAAGAAGTATCTCTGATTGAGTTCTGTAAATAGTTGAAGCTCTCATTTTAGTCGGAAAAACACGGCGCTGACTGGGAATCGAACCCGGGCTGTACGAATGAAAGGTCAAGACGGAACCACTGCACCACACATTTCACTCCCCAAAATCTACGCAACACATGTTACAGTTGTTCTGTGTTAAAGAGATACAAGAAAACTGGATGCCTCAGGTCAATGACTTCGTATTTGCACTGTTAACACAGTACTTTGTTTTGCATCTTCCAATCAATATTCGTTAATCGTCGTCGTCTTCTTCTTCTACAAGGACTTTCCTACAAAACGGAATAAGCTGTTAAAGTCTGCTACTGACAATTGTGGGGGCTTTAAATAACCGGTTGCCTAGGAAATCTGCCATTGAATCTCTGTAGAATTTTAAGAGAGGTTCGAAAAGTAGGCTTGTGCTCTGTCATTAGACACATCTTAACTGATATTTGTTATTATTTACTTACTTCAAAGATCAGTTGATAATAAAAGTATAAATTATTTACGGATCTAATGAAATATTAGAAGAAATATCGTATTTAATTTGACAATCCACCTGTTGCATTATAGCAATGGAGTTATCATATTACGCGTTTGTAAATTTCTTGTAAAGATGAAAGTAATATTGTCAAAATAACTGTATAGTGGAGCATTAACATCACTAAATTGAGTAAAAGATAAATCATCATGTCCGAATATGCAAGGAAATAACTGAATGAAACATGCAAAGAAGTATTTAGTGATGAGTCCGAGGGATCGACCCCTCCAAATTCAGAGTTTTTGGCAGAATTAATATATTATGGCGTAATTATGTACATTTAATATACATTTCATGCCCAGACACACCTTTGACCCCCCCCCCCCTCGAAAATCAATCAAATTCTGGATAACGCTCTGCCCAAACACATACATTACCTTGTTACACGCGAACACTTATAATAGTTATCGGCAGATGAGTCGTCTATATTATAATCACTGAGTACACACATATATTTTTTCGTTATTACATGTATAGACGACATACTTTTTTAGTTTAAAACTCAGTAAATTAGCCGATCGCTTTCGTTATGCTCATGCAATGTTCTAGAACACTGCTTCCAGTGTTTTGAAACAAGCCAGAATATAGGTATGGCATGGCCATCAGAAAGGCCGTGGGCATGTAATTTGTGAGGCCGGGAATATGATAAAAATTACAGTATGTAATCAAAATTTTCTTAAAAAGCTTTTAATTACAATCAAGTATTTGAATTTAAATATATTTTTGTTGCCTTTAAGCATCTAAGACTCAGGGCAAAAGGATACCGCAAAAAAGAGTTGTCCAGATCCTAAGTTGAAGGTACCATCCCGGCGATTGACTGGTGTGGCTGAAGACAAACCATGGGAAAACCTCAGTTAGGATAGTTCACAATTAAGTATTCTACGAATATATTGTCCCAATAGTAAAATGATTTTACAAAGATAGCAATTAAATGCATCTATTGCCTTGAAAAGCTGGCGAGTTTAATTTTATTCAAGTTCTGTCTAAAAGTGTGCGGCCCGTCATCATCTTACAATGGCCCGCGTAAAGACAAAAATTGGCCACGCCTGATATAGGCCTTCCTAACTTGAGAATAAAAAAGAAATTTCAAACCAAACATAGTTTCTTTAGATAACATCATTATCGACACCGAGTTTCAGAGAAGTTTGAAGTATTATTAGTCATTGCAAATGTTAATATTGTGCCGCATTTATTCAAATATAGAGCTTTATCGTAATTAACACTGTTACATAAGTCTCAGAATTCAATATAGTTTATTTCAATATATGAAATCTGTCTTGCCTGATATTTGCAGTTCCTTTAGAATTATGAGAAGTATCCACTACAGTCTCTATCTCCGTTATTTAATAGTGAAACATTTATTAGACATACATCTACATGAACTACACTTACATGAATTTACATGAACTAAAAATGCTACTATGCCGTCCAGTTGATCCTAAAGAGGCTGAAAACAACAAACAATTGTTCCATGCCCTCTTGAATGCAATCAACATATTGCAATGTAAATGTACACAAATCCATTTAATGTTGTTACTAGAAACTTTAAGTATTAACAAAGAGAGGGTTTATGAAACAAACTAGAATTGCCAAATTTAAAACAAAATTGATTGTAAATGGACTGCACATCTTCGTCCATAACAGTAATGTCTTCTTTTCTTTGGAAATCTGAAGAATTTACAAGTTTGACATAATGCATATTATCTGCAGCCAAACGCAAAGCATGTAGTCATATTATAAGGTATAACTATTAAATGTCATAAATATGTTAAGGGAAGCGTTTTCACTTTTTGGTCTATACAAAATTCGTATGATACTCCATGTGTATAAAGCCAGTCGATCTGGTTGCTAGGACATCGCGTGCCAATGACGTCGACTTTGACAGCGTATTCGGCTCGCTGCTCACACTTTCATTAGTATTGGACGTTTACGAACAGAAGTGTCTATTTGATTGTTCACTTTTGCATGGTAAAAGATCTTTGGTAAGAACAGGGTTCGAACCTCTGTTACCCACTTTCAATACTTAGAAGTCTCACACCGTTCCACTGGACTAGCCTCTTTAGCTGAAGTTAAACCTACAGAAATACCATTACTGCTTTCAGTGGCCGGATTCTCAAAACTTTTGGACTAGTATTACTAGTCTTTACACAATTAATATTAATTCGCTTCACAATTTCCTGTTTCTCAAACTTACATGTGTAAAATACTAACTACAAGTCCACTGACTAGTATCACAAGTGATTGTGACTACTATTACTAGCGATTCTGTTTCTGGAGATAACAGTGTAGTCGTCTACACTTGCAAGCCACAAGCCAATTTCCACAATTATCTGCATACTTGTAGTGTATGTAGCTGGATCGTTACAAGCCAAGATTTACTTTTTACAGGAAAAGTATAATTGATAAGCGAGTTTGGAAATGGAATTATGTGCATACATTTTCCAAATGCACTCTAATTTTAAAAAATATTAATATGATGTGATTCAACATCACTCTAAAAATACAATGTCCTTCCACCATAAATATTCATCCGATAACGGTGATGCTGTAGTCAAGCAAAAACGCCCTTATTTAAAATTTATTATTATTATTATTATTATTATCTAAATAAAATTTGTTCGTATTTTTTCTGAGTTCAATATTGTGTACCATTTTCAACTAATTTTGATACTATAAAGTTTTTTGAGAGGTTATCTTGAGGATCTAAAATCTTAAATCAAATCGTTAATAATTTCTAGTACATGACATTTCTTGAATAGAATAATTGTTTTCAGTTAACTTGAATCTGAAATTATTTGTAATCAGTTACTAAACCTTATATTTAGAGTAGGCTATGCGTCTGAAATATTTAACTTTGGCAAGCTTTAATTAGCGTAAAAATGAACGTAGGTATTAATTTGTTTCAACTATATAGCTCATTATCATATTTCAAGTAAACTTGTATCAAAAGATAACTTTTTTTCAATTGAATTCTAAAACGATTCCAACTTTACTCCGTTTTTCAACAAAATAATGTTTTTCTTGTATTGCCTCATTTTAATATACTACTCTTTTTCTTGTGTTGCTTCTAAACAGAATAAAGAGAAGACATTGGGTTATATCTGTTTTTAGAAGTAGAGCAGAAAGTTGTTTTTTGTTTGGTCTAACTTTGGTTGGCTTGAAATTCAGATATGTAATTCTTGATGACTAACCTACGTTGGCTTACCTTTTCGTTTACAATCGTGGGAATACGGTTTTACTACACTATACTTTATGAGTTGAAAAGCATGAATCATTTTACGAAGATGATCGTAGGTTTATCTGCACGAATTAGAGTTCTGCAAATCCAGGACCGCACATGCGACTCCTACCACGTTTAGTTCTGTTCGACCCGCAGTCCATCTCAGGGCAGATAAACCAGGGCAGGCCTGTGCAGACCCCTACGCCGTTCAGTTCAGTCCGACCTGTAGTCCATCCCTACCCTGTTAACTTCACTCTGACCCGCAGTCCAACTCAGACCCAGACAAGTCCGACCCGCACGTGTTTTTGATAAAGTCGATTCACCGTAAGCCTTATGTCACATTTTCAGTGCTTCGGCACACGAAATTCCATTTGCAATGCAAAATTTAAGACAGATTCTTTGTTCGATATTTTTATCCATTGTAAACATCGCACACACACACACTTGAGATGAAAGGACAAATGGAGCACTGTAAACAAACTAAATGACAGATGGCGCTCAAACTCCGCGTGAGCATAGAGGGCAGTTGTGCTAACGTAGCGACAAGAAGAATTTCAACACTCCCTTTAAGTGGGCTTTGTAAATGTACAATTCCCGGTACTTTCTTGACAGAATGTAAGCTATGCAGTAGTTATTTCAAACACAGCAAGACATGCAGGCTTTCAGGTATCAAATTATTCCATATATCATCAGAATTTGATGTGAACAGAGTTCAATTAACGTTTCCTCTACTTGTTTTGCATAACTCAGACATAGGACTGGTACACTAACCGTATTTTTCTCTCCTTTTTCTATTTTCTTTTTCTTATTTTCGTAAGTGATATCAGTACAAAAACCCGTTTGGGGTAAAAGGAAGAGTGACGCAAGAATTCTACTCACAAAAGAAGTGATATCTATTTTGCGAGTGACTTTCTTTGTGTCACTATGGCGAAAGTATTGCCTTTGTAATAAAATTAAGAGACAGTATCCTTCCGCCATAGTGACACAAAGAAAGTCACTCGCAAAATAGATATCACTTCTTTTGTGAGTAAAATTCTTGCGTCACTCTTCCTTTTACCCCAAACGGGGTTTTGTACTGATATCACTTATTTTGTAAGGTTGCCTATATAAAAAAAAGACTGTAACACGAGCCATCTATGCCGATGCTCCTCTCTCCTGCACACGCGCACTGTAAATACAACGGAGAAACCACATCTGCGAGGTTGCTTCGGTGGTCTGGTGGTTAAGGCGTCGAGTTGGTAAACAAAAAAGCCCTGGTTCGAGTCCCGGCGAGGTCAACACTAGATTTTCCTTTCAGAATATATTTTCATGTGTTTATATATGTTTATATTCATTATTAATAATTGCTTTCCTACATTTTACGTACATTATCTTAAGTTAGTGACCATGGCGAAGTGGAGGTTAGATAAGGTTAGGTTCGGTGATGTAAATTTTCAAAATTAATTTTTATGATTAATATTATTTTCTTGCATTATTCGTACATTTTCTTAAATTACTGACCATGGGAACGTGGAGGTTAGATAAAATTAGGTACGGTCATGTATCTACATTTTTCTCCTTTACGTCATGCCCAGATGAGTGGAGCAGCGGCGGAGAGTGTTCTCCGTACGGGCTCGTATTTAAAAAGTGACACGTGTCACTATGGCGGAAGGATACAAGATCGATTATGCTCCATATCTCGAAAACCGTAACTCTTATAAACAATCTAAGCTTGGATTTATCCCCATTATCATGGGGACCCGCAATGGACCCCTAAAACCCCCCGGTACCACCCATTTGGGGCTAAAGCAAAAAGACACACAGAATGACGGACATACCTTTCTACCATTTGTGAAAATTTTGTGATTCGGTTTTAAAAATCGTAACTTTTGAACCATTGCACCGATTTTTACGTATTATACACCGTTTGAAACGTATTGAAGCGTAGAATAAGATCCAGTAAGTTTCGTCCGCCTACATGGTCTAGGATCAGTGCTATCGTAAAAATTGTGAAATTTTGATACATTTTTTCAAAGCGCCCTAGGGGTCCCAAGGAGATCCTACCGACCCATTTTTTCCTGTGTTTTAGTACTGGAAAGAGCTTTCAAATGTAAGTTCAAGCATCAAAATCGGACTTATACTTCGGTAGATCCGAAACTAACTGTATACTATCTGAGTGCCGCTAACAGTGTCCTTTGCCAGCGTCACTCGAAGAACTGCTGTTCTTCATGATAGATGACGAATTCAATTTGAGATCGAGTAGTATGTAAGTCAAGGTGAACAGATGTATATATAAATAATAATAATACATCACAGCCATATTCAATCCACTAGTGGATGAGGCCTCTCCCCGAAGGGAGGAGTTGGTCTACTGCTCCCACGCTGACCAGACGGGTTGGGAGAGGAGAGCCGAAGCTCCCACTGTACTAGTGTTATAAGTTATAAGCATATATTTGTTACATTTTTTTACGAAGGACATTAGCAGTTTTTTTTTTTTATCATTTGTGTCATAAACCATAGCATTAACGAATTATATACACAATGTCGAATACCAGAAGTGATAGAAACATAGGCGAGAATTCCTACACCTCACCTATCAATTCTCCACATGCTTCGCCTGTACAAACACCCCGGGCTTCACCCATTCCTCCAGATTTCGCATTTTCGATACCCGGGGATATTGAGGGGAGGGGCTTAACGTTATTATTGGGGTACTTAACGGGATAACTGCGTTTTAATTTTTTTTTGCTACAATTCCAACGTGCCCAGATATCTTGATGTCGAATGTCAGCTTTCTAGCCCAACGGGTAGTACATTTCAATACACGGGGTTTTGTGGTATTTGCCTTTTTTTTTTTGTTTGTTTTGTTTTAAGAAATTGCTGTAAGTTCAACCTGTCCACGAATCTTCATGGCGAATTTCAGCTTTCCAGTCCTAGGAAAATTGCAGTTTCGATATCTGGGTGTACTGCCCTGCTAAACCGAAGTGCGGTATCTGTGTAAAACCAGACATTTAGAGAAACGAAGTTTCAGTTTTGAGGCTGGCGCTCTTGTTATATTTAGTGTGGACTAATCTGCTATTTGATTTATGTGTAAATGCACATCGAGAAACCCATTGTTACAAAAACAAAGTATGCATTGTTAATTCAGTCTTTAAATTGGTAGATACTGTATTTTGCAAAGTATTTAGATGTTAAATACTATTAATAAAATAACATTCTTGGAAATGACGGAACTGCTTTAAACATTTACATCTTATTTTATTTTACCTTACGCATTCTGAAAAAAAATACACGTTCAATAGATATAAATGATGAGTAAAGTAGATAACGCAATGATCGTATGATATCTGTAAATTCACTTTACTGGTAAATCTAGCCAGGAACGCATTCTATTTTCTGGAATTAAGTCTTTCAGTGTGTTCAAAATTCTGTCCCTCTTGCCACGGTTCAATCCTTGAGACTTCTGAATATGATGAGAATATTGCGTGCCATTTTTCTTCTGTGCTTTTTGCTGTAGAAAATCTAAAACTTTGTAGCCTTCAGTCGTTGTTTTGTACATCAATGTGTATCTTCCTCTTACTGCTTTCACTGTGTAATGTATACTTCAAGTAAGGTTTCGATGGATTTTTTATTAGTTTTTGGTGAGCAGTGTAATCTTTCTATTTATTCCATTTTTTCGTGTAATCCATCACTAATACTTCTATTCTACCCTTATTAGCATTTTGGCAGGCATTTACAAAGTCTTCAAAGTCATGTGTTTTCTTTTTCTGTTTCTCGAGAGACATTTCGACTTGGTGATGAATGCTATCATAGGACATAAATGTATGTCCAGGTTCAAAATAGTATAGGTTGATTTCTTGCACTGCAATTTCTTTGAAGTTCACCATTTGAATCAATAATGAATAAAAACACCAGCTTTTGCTTTGGCTGAGCAATTATCTAACCATATTATTATATTTGAAACATCTCTCTGTGACTTCAGAAATATGTAAAATGTATTGATAATATCTTCTTTGTTTCGTCCTGTAATAGCTTCATACCAAACACATGAATACGGCATTTAAATAAAAATAAAGGCGACAATTCTAAGCTAAACAGCAATATGTACTTGATACTAAGCAACAATGCAGTATCTGTAATGCATATACTGCATTTTTGCTTAGTAAGTTGTATATACTGCATTCTTACCTAGTACATGTGCTAAATTCGAGTAGGTATGGCACAATAACATGCTTATATTACAGTAATTATTGAAGATACAGCTTTTTGGATTAGTTAATTGAATTCCTGATCGTTTAAAAGTACAAAAGCCGCAAAAATCTCAATTTTCATTTTTCCTGTAGATACAGCACTTTGGCTTTGCACGGCAGTGTATTACCATATGTTGGATGAGGACAAAACGGACAATCCTCCGTTTGAGAGTGAGGAGGACGAGGAGGACATGTGGGTAGGGTCAATTCATGTAGGGACTAGGTAACTTTTGTAAACCATCAACTTTGATCCTAAGTAGAAAGCTTGGTCTGAAGTTCAATGGAATTCAAACTGCGTTCCTTTAAATAAGCAAGATGTCAGTTCACTTCATTTTGACTCAGTTTGTGAGCCTTGTAAGGTACAGTCATAATTCTCTTTCTGAATTTGGTGTGTTTGTGTGTGTTTGTGGCTGTTGTTATTATGAATTTTACAAATTTGTTATGCGGTATATTCTTAATAGATTACTTTAAATTATGAGCTCTTTAAGTGCTAAAAAACGAACAAAACGAAAAGGCTCAACAAGAAGTGGCTCTAAGGTAAAGATTTTGAAACGTGGTTGCAGAGCATACCAGGTTCCGACACCAAGCCTGCAACGTGGAGTTAATATGAGGTAGAATCGAATTACACAACTTTCGAAAGGGGTGAAACACCAGGCGAAAGTAAAATAGATGCTTTATTAGAACGGAACGAAGTGCTGGAACATAAAAATCAAGAGAAACTAGTGACATTCAAATTGCAGAGTAACACAACGGTGCATTTTCTTAAAGTGAACTTTCATTGTGAACATATATATTTATTATGAGTTTTGAAAAACGAAGACTATTGAGGTTAAAAGATCAATCATTGGACGCTATTATGGTAAGTAATAAGAATTCTGTGTTTTAAAATGAGCCGATAACTTTTAAATATAGTTGCGGGAAATTCCAGCTATGAACAGGAAATTTTAAACCTTCCGAAGGGAAACTTCAATTGAGAAAACACTGGCATCACTGGAGTCGACCAAAAAAAAAAAAAATCCTAAAGCAGAGTGAAGTATTGTCAATTGCTGAGTAAGAAGATTCGGGTGACTTTTCAAGTGATGCAGAATATGTGCAGAAACCGGACGATCAACCTCCTTGTCCAACGTGTGCATCTACTTCGAATGCACGAAATAAATTTAACAGACGCGTAAGTAAATTCGATATTTTTTCGAAATTCGAAAAGAACTAAACTGTTTTTATATTAAATTATTTTTAAGGCCTTTAGGCAACTTTGGCTCAGGTCGATTAAATGATCATGGGAGAAGTAGTGGAATCAAGAAAGTGGGAGGATCCGGGAGTATCGAGAGAAAATACATACACTCGATGTTTGTCCACCACGAAGCTCCTTTAGCACTAACCGGGATCGAACCGACGACCACACACATCATAAGTGAGTCCAGCGGCCGACCATCGTGACTGAGGTTTTTCCAGGGTTTTTGCTCAGTCACACCAGGCAATTGCCGGGATGGCACCTTCAACATAGGCCCTGGCCGACACCTTCCCGACTCCTTTCCCCTCCCCTGAACCTTTGATGCCTAAAGGCTATAAAATTCAAAGTTCACCAGAGGTGAGTGCTCTAAAAGTAAGCCACTGCGTCACATTCTTGTCTTTTGTAGTCAGAATATTAACTCTGTTGTATCTTGATCAGCATGATACAATACGTTTTAATTTGAGGGGATGATATGCTGCAATATCTTACGAGACAAGGCGAGACAGAGCGAGGCAGAACCCTTCGAGACGAGACAAGCAAATCTTTTCGAGACGAGACTTGTACAAAACGAGACAACCTGAAGTCTCGTCTCGTTGCAATAATAATTTCAGATTACGTAGCTAGGAGCGTGAAATGCTACACGGCAGCACCTGAAGAGAAAAAGACACTCTGTGTCCTGAAATTCCAAGAAACAAAGTGTGTTACGCCTTACGACGACAGTGGAGGACGAAATATCAGAAAGAGTTACCTATTCGTAAGAATGTCGATTCATAATAGTAAATACGGTCGTAATTGTAATATTCCAAATTCTATCTTCGCTTTTGCTGTCAAAAACATTCTTATATTATCATATCTACTTGTAAGTGTGTAAGGAAAGATAAGTGGAGGTTAGGAAGGTCAGGTTCGGTTCTTTTCTTTCCATTATCAGGTTCTGATTGGACGCCACCATTTTAAACGTTGTCTTACGGCCGTCTTTACTATTATGATCGGCGTGTGTCGTAAGTGGTACAGACAATTCCTGGTTACAGGTTGTCTATGGAAAGGGAAATCCATAGTGGCCAACCACAAATGCCAGATGAGACTTTCCAAAGAAGCCTACAGAAGTCAACAAACCGGCCAAGGTGAGAGCTTCTACTATCGTAACGAACTGTCTGAAGAATTTCACCGAAAGCATTGCCGTTTGGAATTCCTTTATACACTCACATCCTGTGGACTGCATTTTGCACCGATTTCCAGAAACGAATGGAAGAAAACTGCATTCTAGAGATGCTTGTGTTCAATGATGCCTTTAGTTTGGACGTGAGCAGTAAACAGACACAAACTAAGGACTTGGGGCATCCAAATTTTGCACGCGCTTTACGAACACATGGATTGCGTGATTCCATGAGACTGAATTCGTTCTGTGCGTGCTGTGTCACAAGCTAATATGTACGGGCCATTCTTCTTTATGAAAGCCACATTTAGAGGCATCGCGTACCTCGATATGTTGCATCAGTGGCTACTGCCTCAGCTAGAGGTTGACAGCAATGCCTACAACAGGATGTAATTCCTTCGCACTTCTATACTATACAGTACAAGCATACCTTAATCAAACTCTCCCACACAGATGGATTGGGAAGTGGCAGCAGGGGATAAAGTTCTGATGGCATGGCCTCCTAGTTTTCCTGGCCTAACACCCTGAGACTTTTCTTGTAGTGCTGTGTGAAAGATCGTGTGTACGTATATTTGCAGTAAGCTGAACAAGTCACTTAAACAAACATTGATGCCTGTTGTAGCATTACAATACAAAGTTTCATTTTTTATTTTTTTATTTGCCCAATACCCTCAACATATAATTTTTTCAACGCAAAAGAAAAACTTGTGCATTAAAGGTTTAGCTCTATTCAAAACATCTCTCTGAGATATCCCTGTTCCTAGAATTTCCAGGCGGAAAATAGAAATAAAGATATGAAGGTTCCAAAAGCAGAACAAAACAAGAAAGTGATGGTTAAAAGAATGCCTAAGGAAAGAAAGACATTAGAGTACCGGTATTCAAAAAGACACACGAAATCACCAGACGTCCCGTTTTAATAGGGACAGTGGTTTTTTTTATCTCTGTCCTGATTTTTTACATTCTTTTCCTTCGTTCACAATGGTTCGTAGTGTCTTCAAAGCTTACAGAATTAATTTAACTCATTTCCCGACGTCATACAATGATGAAATTTTGCACATAGACGTAAGTCGGATAATAATACAATGCTACTTTCTTAAATTTTTATATATTTATAGTTTTAAAAGCATTATTTTATTTGCAGATGACTTTAAAATATATACAAAAGTCAACTCTATCGGAGACTGAAAAAGATTTCAGCAAAGCTTAGATAATATTGCAAACTGGTGTGCTATTAATCAACTTGGAGTCAACATAAGTAAATGTAAAGTATTATCATTTAATAGAAATAAAATCACTCATCAATTTGATTATTCCATTAATAAAATTGTCCTAAACAGACCTGCGGTAGTTAAGGATTTTGGTGTCAGTTTTGACTCGAAATTGACTTTTAACATACATGTTACAAATATAACAAATGAAGCCTTGAAGTTACTACGATTTGTAATTAGGACGGGAAGAGAGTTCAATATCATATCAACATTGGGAAAAATTTACTATGCCTATGTTCGCTCCAAGGTAGAATATGCTTCTTCTATTTGGAATCCATATCAATTGAAACATTGCCTACAATTAGAGAAATTCCAATCATAATTTCTTAAATTCCTGACTTTTAAAGAAACTCGAATCTATCCTGCTTATGATAGTTACAATGCAGTCATTAAGAATTTTAATATTCAGAGCTTAGAACAAAGGCGCAACATTGCGGATCTGTTATTTCTTCAAAAAAATGTTCAAAATAAGTTAGATTGAATGCATTTAGTTTCGACATTACAGTTTCGTGTCCCATCATCTAAAACTCGCGTTAATAATACTGGTCTCTTCTACTGTAAAAAGGCAAGAACCAATATCTTGATGAGGTCACCAATCTGGAGAATTTGTACTATATATAACAAATTCTGTACAGTTCAGAATGACCTGGACGTATGCTATATGTCGCCTAAAGAATTTAGAGATGCAATTGTCAATAAAGTCTGTATAACTACTTTGTAAATTAGGCCATTGCCTGTTGTGTTGTCACTAATAAATAAAAAATATTTTTTTTAATATGAATTTCTTTATCCTAAAATAAATACTAGCCTGCAACGTTGTTGCGCTTGACTGGCTGCAGAACACTTTAGGATTTGGGTCACAAAACATTAACTTAGTATCCGAACACCAAAATAACTCCCAAAAAGTAATACATAAATTGCACGCACGTTTCTTTAAACAATTCGTATTGAAAAGTAACAAAAAATATACGGATGACTAAAAAGAAAAGCAGGGGCGCGCAAATTAAAGAATTTATAAAGTGGCTGTATATGAGAGCGCGCCCCATACTTTTGTTTTTAGTCATGCATTTTTTTAATACTTTTTTAGTACGAATTGTTTAAGAAAGGTGTGTCTAAAAGCTTTTTTTTTTTCGTAATGAGGGCAAGAACATGTTTCATTTTTTCCCGTATTTAATTACTTTTCAAAGGGTAAAGCAATCTCAGATTTTGCTAAAGAAAATTCTAAATGTTAAAAATTCTGAATGAATTTTCGCAAAATTGCTAACAAAGATATCAGGTTAAACCGTGGAACAGGTATCTAACTTCAAGTACCTACTAAGTAGGCATGGTACCGAGACCGAGACTAAGGTCCAGAAATCGAGACGAGACCGAAACAATATGCATCGAGACTTACTCGAGACGAGACCAAGACCGCGACTTGCATCTCGAGACTATAAGCTTTATTTTCACGAATGTCGGTAATATTAATTTAATGCATTTGTTGATGTTGTTTCATACTAGAAGTCTTGCGACAATTAGTTTCATACTGATAAATTTTATTTAACATGTTATATTGTACTTTAAAAATATGACTAAGTCATATAAGTAGTTAAGTTATCAATGCCAAACTATTTTCTGTTGTTTTTCAACAATAATATAAAGTGTTGGAGATTGATTCGGGGACGGATGAATACAGACATTTATTTTCTTGTGCGATTTTTCATCCCTATACTTTCTCCCTTATCGGTATTTTACTTCTGTTGACACTCTCCCATTTATATCAATCAGCCTCTGCTATACTGATACTGTAAAGCATACGTCAAGAAGCCAAACCGTCTAAACTCTAATACGGGTCTTTTCTTACACCATTTATTTATTATATTTATTATAATTATTATTAATGGAAAGATTTTTGCAATACTAACCTTACAAAAGATGAGGACAATATACAGTCAGTAGACGCTCTTTTATACGGCATGGTCGGAATCGCGTCCATGCTGGATAACCAATTATGCCTGTTAATCGAACGTCTATAGTCCTAACGGCCACAAAGCGGGAAACGCTAAACTTAAGTGAACACTGACAATCACGACAAACACTAAGCAAACGGAAACATGATTACAAGCAGACTTGGGGAGTATAGTAACGCAAGTAACGAGTTACTTTTTCAGTAACGACTTACTGTAACGCGTTACAATATTTTGAAAGTAACTGTAATGGGTAAAGAGTTACTTTTTTCCCAAGTAACGACGTTACTTTTGCGTTACTTTTTCATCTGTTGTTTGCAAAAGAAACAAACACAATTCCTTGTCAAGAAAGAAATATTTCTTAGAATTTTTCTAGATTTTTCCAAGTCTAAGGTTTAATGTATTTGTAGGTATGCATGTGTTGGGTGTGTATATAATCGGGGTAAAAAAAATGGTATTTCGATCAGTTTTCTTTCCACATTACCAATACAAAAGATGCAAGAACCGGTGCAAAAGGAACGAATTTCTTACTTATTAAGTAACGTAATGCGTTACTTTTGAAAGCGAGTAAAGTTACTGGTAACGCGTTACTTTTTGACAGTGGGTAAAGTAACTTGTAACGCGTTACATTTTAAAAGTAACGTGCCCAACACTGGTTACAAGGGTCGTAAACATCACTGTATAAAGCGACACAATTGAACAGCAGATGACAAAGAAAATGGCATTTACAGCCAAACGCAGTGGCGCGACGTTGCGGACAAGGTCAATGAGCACCCGAGCACAACCGGAAAAAGTCGAATGCAAGTGGCTCGATCGATGCAGGATAATAGAGCGTGCCGGTTTATAGAATGGCGGATAAAAGAGAGCCTACTGTATATGGAAAAAAGTAAGTCGGAGTTCAGTGGCGGGACACCTCAACGGCACCTCAACTATCTTCTTAGCGCTGGTAGTTCCTGATTTGAAAGTTGTCGACAGACAGACGTAGAGGGGATATAAGATTGTACGTACATAGTAATGCCTTAGACACAGCAAATTTGTTACCTATTAATATATGCTTTGTTAGGATTGTTGAAATAGGATTTTAATGTGATAACACGGCTTATTTGAAATACCAATGTGCTTATTTCAGTTTATAAGATTCACAATACGCTATTTGAAAGTAGTGCCTACCGGAAACACCACTCGCTTCTTTTTGCTTTAATGTATAGACGTGCAGCTGGAATCCATACTTATGAATTGGATCTTTTAACCACTCAAGAGCAGTATTGTAAACTAATTGATTCGTGTAGCTGCGGAGTTCCTTAAATACTATTTTCAATTTCTTTGTATTTGATTATTTCCTTGCACAAAAGTTCAAAGTAAGTAAAATTTTTGTCACGTACTGTATACTTTTAAAAATTTTGTTAACGTTCTTAGGAATTTTCAGGGAGGTTTCTAAGAATTTTAGTATTTCATGTTGTTTCACTGTAATGGAGGAAAACTCAGAGACTTTTCGTATGATTATCTGGATATTTTTCGTTTTCAGTTCAGCACCTGCGCAGAATGAGAAAACCATTTCTTATCGTAGCTGTGCATGCAATGTTGATCAAGAATTTGCTGCCGCCATTTTGTCAATTCTTATTTTGCTAGAAAGGGGAAAATTTTGAGTGAATGGGAATTCCGAACCCAAATAACAATTACATAAATGATTAAAATGTGTCATAAGTCGTGGGATCAACTTTGTTGATATCTTCGGGGTTCAGCCAACATAATTCTAACACTCTATACTGTTTTCTTTTAACTGAAAATTTAGAGCTGTCAGTAAGACGCAAGATTCTTAACTAAAGAACCCTTAACTTTCACTGAAGTCAAGTCTCCTTTAGATTTTTTCTTTTCTCTCAACGTTCCTGATAACTGTATGACGGATATCTTTATTAGCCAAATTACTGAAAAATTCCCAGGTAGCTATAGTTGCCTAGCTTTTCCCAGGAATGTTTCGCAAAATTTTTAACATTGTACGTTTATTTATTTCTATAAATCTGGTAAAAGAATTCGACTGAAACGTAAATTTTTCGTTTTTAACGTAACAGTTATTCAGTCAATTTAAATATAATTTAGAAATAGCAGAACTTAAATGATACGTATACCAATTTTGCAATTTGTGGTATAGCATGGATCCGTTCCCATAATATAAATATTTTTGTGTCTCACCTATTGATATTCTATATATCCTAACTAGAGCTATATATTACTTTAAAGTTGTTCTGTTTTTCTCTCTATTTCAGAATATTATTTCTAATCTAAACCCCAAGTTATATGTAACAAACTATGTTAATGTCATATTAATATTCTTGTTCTTGTACTGAGATCGGAAAGCCTGCATACCCATTTCAAATAAGTCAAGGGACGGCAACTTTTTAAAGTCTATGGTCTTTCAAGACTCTCGAGACAAGACCGAGACAAGATCGAGATTAACGTGTTGAGACTCGAGACGAGACTGAGGTTTATTTATAATCGATGCCAGTCTCGTCTCGTCTCGTCTCGATACCATCCCTACTAGTAAGTATTATTTACAAGTGAAGTTGTATTTGAATTTAATTTTTAAGGCCTTTATGCAACTTTGCCTCAGGCCGAATGGATGATGATGAGAGAAATGGTGAAATCATGTAATTCGGAGGAAACGGGACAATCTCGAAACAAACATATTCTCGTGTTCGTGGTGGATAAACACCTTGGGCATGGGTTTTCTGGGAGTTCTCCCACTTTCTTCATTCCACCAATTCTCTCATCATCATGCATTCGGCCTGAGGCAAAGTTGCATAAAGGCCTTCAATAAAGTTCAGTTCTATTCGTTATAATTCAATATTTCGTTAATAAAGGATTAGTCACTTTAACCTCTCAATGTAATAACGACGATTAGTTACTGTAAACAATTTTCAGAAACATGCCTAGTTTTGTAAAAAGGACCGTTTTTTTTTTGTGAAGTTCTTTCTGTTCTTTTTCATGTTTTCTTTTAAAAAATGTCGTGTTTTTTTTTCACACAGCAAGTGATTTAATGCTTTACGCTGCATAATCAATATAATCAGCAGGACTGGAGTCAAGATTCCATACATTAATCACAATTTACTTTGCTTTGTTTCCCTGCAGACTTACGAGGTAAATGATTGGATTATTTATAAATGCATTCACTGCTACATTGCTATACTTCCTATATCTTCACCCTGACAAACATAAGGAATTAACTAAAGATATATAGACTAAAGTTATTTGGTATAGTTTGCATGAAAATACTACTAAACTTCGAGGGAACCGAAGAAATATTTTGCATTATAGGAAGAATTTAAGTTCCTAGAGATAATAAAATTTCGAAGACATCTTTACTATAAACTGAAAAACTATGAATTCTTACCGAAATATGCTCTCATCCCGTATATACAATACATTAATTTCTAATTACGGTATTATTCAAGGAAGATATATATTTTTGATCATAATTACCGTCCACAAAAATCAGTTATAATATTTAGCTCATAATCCCGGGAAATATCCTGCTTCTACTAGGAAAGAGATATACCGTATTTCTTCGAATCACAGACGTCATCGAAATCTAATGCGCACCTCGGTTTTCTCATCATTTTTTTCAGAAAAATAAAATATTTTCCAATTATTCATATTTTACCCTTTGCGGTGTTTATTTAAACATTTATAGGATACATGTTTATTTGTTTACTACAAGTGAATCTCGCCAACGAAACCTGACTACACATATGCACTGGAAAACATCAAGATTTATCTCCCGCGCTTTCCAATTATGAAACTGATAACAATTGTTGTTGACCAAACACAGAAAAATTTAAAGGGGAAAAAAGTGAAAAAAAAAACATGCGCCTTAGATTCGAAGAAATACGGTATATTTGGGTATACTAGCACATTGTTTTCGAATTCGAATTTAATTTTTAAGTCTTTTAGACAACTTTGGCCCAGGTCGGATGGATGATGATGAGATGAATTGGTGAAATGAAGAAAGTGGGAGGAAATAGGAGAACCCCAAGAAAACCAACGCACACGGTGTTTGTCCGCCACAAAGCAAGCGAGCAGGGATCTATCCGACGACCCCAAGTGCGAGAGGTGCATCAGAGCTCTACCAAATGAGCCACCGCGGCCCCACTAGTACAGTACATTGTGTTTCACTATAAAAACACTGGGCATTACTCCCTCATGCTCCGGGCTCAGCTGTGTTAATTCAACACAATGCGGTGTCCCAGAGTCATTACCACTTTTTTGTGTTGATTTCGGTACTGGGAGAAAAGAAGTTACGGCTGTAGCGAGATTTGAATATGGATTGTTCAGTTAGAAGGCGAGCGTCTTACCGACTTAGCTAAATCGTCAGACAGAAAAAGCACTAGATTCAAACAGTACAGAGGGGGGGGGGGGGAAATGTTGCTGAACCCGAAACACAAAGAAAGTTACTCTTACGACTTATGCCATGATTTAATAACTTTTCAATTGGTCAATTAAGAATCACAATCCCCATTCATTGAGAATGTGTTCCATTTTTATGAAAACAAGCGCAGCAGTAGACATGTTATTACGATAAGAAGGCAGTAATGCTGCTCAGGTGTTTGGCTGTCACCATCTTGCTTGCTTTCATAGAAATGGAATGTTCGCAATGAATGGGAATTCTGGTTCCCAATTGACAAATAGGAAGTGATTAAACCATGGGATAAGTCGTGCAAGTAGCTTAGTTTGTTTTGGGGGTTCACCAACATATATTTGATCCCCTACACTGTTTAAATGTATAGGATAGTCATTTAATTCAAATGTTGTTCACTAAATATCGTTTGCATCTAATGCCTTTTCTGTCTGACGATTTAGCTAAGTCGGTAAGTTCCTGCTGAGCGCTCGTAGCGCGCGGTTGGAAAGTGTGTCGCTCTGTGTTCTGTGTTAGTGAGAGCACGTGGTGTGATATAAGTTAACAGTTCTAGTGATCTACGATTAATATATTATGGCTTATATGGAAATCGACAATATTATTAGAAAACATACATTACAAATAGATTTGTCATCGTTAACAGTTAAATTACGTCTCAAAAACTTGCATGAAGCTATTCGTCATGACTTTGGCTTAGTGGAAGGTGACATACAGTCGATTGAACCCGATCATTATTACAAACGGGCCTTTGTCCGAGTGGCTAATTTGGATATCGCAAAACGTACATTAGCAAAGTGTGACGGTAAATTAGTGCATGCAGCGGAGTATGAACGCTTTGCCTTACCGGTCTCTATTGAAGAACAGGAAACTACTATAGTGTCTGTGTGGGTGGTCCCACTCGAGATTACAGATCAGCAACTACAGTCCTTTAGTGCTTATGGTACCGTAACTAAAGTAGTTCAGATCCGCTATCCCGGACATATCTTTCCTTTTGCGGTTTATACTGGCAAAAGGTTAGTGCATTTCTCTAAGGTGGACAGGAATATTCCTGAATTTTTGTCCATTAAAAACTTTAAAGTGCAAACCCGCATTCAAGGGTCTAATCAGCCTCGTGCTACACCAGTCATTGACAATTCGAATAAGGTTTCGCTGAATGTGCTACAACCAATACAACAGGTTTTGTCTTTAAATCAAGAAAACTTCCCCACGGTGCAAGAGTCTCTTTCTCGTCCTTTGTCCGATAAAGAGCCCGACATTGGCAACCCTGTCACAGACATTGACGTTCCACGTCACACCAGTCATCTACCAGGCAATCAGCTGTTAGTTGCACCGGCTACACAAGCAGTTACTTCGGAGCTCACGGATGACTCATTACCTTCTTCGCTAGAGAAAACAAAAGACACGCCACCTGTTCAAGCTTGTGAGTTGTCTGTGTCTGTACCTATTGACGCTAAGACTGATAACTGTATTCCAGTCAGTGCTTTGGCTAGTAATAGTAACGACCCTCTTGTTGGGGACGGGGAGCACACGCCGTTATCATTGTCTACTTCTAGTGTGACTCAAGATATTAGTGAATACCCCCTGTCAGTTCAGGCATTTCTACTCTTCCCCCCCCCTGTTTCTGTTAGTGAAATATCCTCTGATGAATCGTCAGTTGACGATCCAGCGTCGATTAGTGGTAAATTCAATTACAAGGCAAGTGATAACACAGTGTTAGTGAATCCAGTTCGTGCGTCTAAAAAAGCTAAAATTAAGGTGAAAAATTCCTCTCGCCGTACTAGATCGTATAAAGAAGACGTATCAACCTGACAAGGATCTTTCATCTGGTACCAGGAATACCCACGAAAACAAAACAAGCAGTCTGTATCCCTCGCTATAAGAAGGTAGGTGTTATTAGCCTTTTCCTTGTTTGGTTCCCTCAGCCAAAATGAGCCGTCTAACCTTGACTTTTCTTTCCCTGCTTTTTGGATGGATCATGGCAGGTCCTTTGAACAGCACGTCGTTGGGTCTGTGTTCTATGAACGTGGCCCATGCCTTTAATACCGAAAAGTTGATAGTTTTAGACAATGTTTATTCTATCGTTCAGTGCACGTTGCCGCGATACAAGAGTGTGCTAGTGTACAATGGAACTTTCCTTTTTATGAAACTATCTTCAATGATGACATTGAAACTAAATCTGGAACTGCCTTGTTTCTTAGACAGGTTCTTGTGTATGACAATTGTTTTTTACACCCTAGTGGTCGTCTTATCTCCATTACTATAAATAATTTCGCCTTTATCTGTATTTATGCCCCAAGCGGCACTCATCTGTATCATTCTTTAGCAATATCTTAGTACCTGAGATTCAAAAATTTACAATTTTCATGTAATTATTATGGGCGATATGAACGCAACCAGACACCTTAAAGACAGTACGTCTGGCTCTAATATTAGTAATGCGTTGCAACATCTTGTCAAAGAATTTAGGCTTATTGACGTATGGGAATCGCAGCATCCCACTGATAATGCCGCCACATACTTTTATGCGCAAGGTTCATCGCGCATTGACGTGATTTATGTTGATGCCCGTTTAAGGAACCATATACAGAGTGTACATCTCGAGTGGTTATCATTTTCAGACCACAAATGTTTAACTTTGAAACTCAAGACCTCCATTGAATCTCATTTTCATGTATCTCCGGTGTGGCGTTGTAAGGATTCTCTCACAACATCCCCGGAGTATGAATATTTACTTGTGAATATGTGGAATTATTATGTTACTCACCCTAGATATCAAAATAATTTGTTGAGGTGGTGGCTTAGTTGCAAAAAGAAAGTTAAATATGAGTCGATTGCGATTTGTAAACAACGGGATGCTCAAATCAAACTAACTCTTACGCATTACTGTGGGCTATTAGGTCAATATAGTCAACTGGTTGATCAGAACACTATGTATTTACCGCATCTCAAACGAATTCAAAGTCAAATTCGATGCATTCATAACCAATTAAATAGAGATAGAATTAGTAAATCTAAATTAAAAAATGTTGGTATATATGAACCGCCTATGTTTGTTCACGCAATCAATGAGCGTAAACAAGCAAACCGTCAATTCACCAATAGTTTTACCGTTGATGCGGGTGATACAGTCACGGGAAATCAAATTTATCCGGCCATCAGAGATCACTATAAACGTTTTTATCATGTACAACCTAGTCAAGTTAATTTCCTTGATAAGTATGACATTGCGTGGCCCATGTTAACAGCTGAGCAACGGACGATTTTAGCTCAACCTTTTTCCGTGAGTAAAATTGAACAGGTTTTGGATCGGATGAATGTGACTGCATCACCGGGCATTGAGGCTTAGGGGTGCGCTTTTATCAACATTTCAAACAGTTGTTCCTACCGATGTTAACAGAGCTTTATAACCAATTTTTACAGGGTCGTTTTTTTTTTTTTGTATCGATTTCACACAAGCAATAGGTCTGTTACTTTAAAAAAAAGGCACTTCTAAAAAGACGCAGAACTTAAGGCTCATTTCCCTGTTAAATGTTGATTGTAAATTGCTTTCTAAGGTTATCATGTTTCGTCTTCAACCCTTTATGCAATTATTATTAGATGAAAGTCAGGGTGGCTTGGCCCATACCAAACCCATCAATGTTTTGTTAGCTAACATGCGTGAATTAATTTCAGCCACGCATCTTAAGCTGGTGCCCCCCTGTCTCATCTATTCTGCGGACTTCTCTCTGGCCTTCCCTTCCTTAAATATTAACTATTTACTTGAGGTGTTGAGACGTCTTAACTTGCCCGACAATCTCATTCTGTTATTGGCAAACGCTTTCCAGACACGTACTATTCGCCTTCAAGTTAATAAACGTCTACTCACCGAATTCAACATGGAACGTGGCGTACACCAAGGTGAACCTCTTTCTTCTTATTTGTTCAATTTAGCTCTTATGCCATTACTCCAAGTAGTAAAAAATGGCCTGGCGGGCATACCCTTAAACCGGGTCGTCATCAAGGTTCTGGCCTATGTTGATGACGTCATTTGGTTAGCACGAGATGCCATAGAAATACAACACATTTTAGACGTGTTAAACTTATTTACTCAAAGCTCTAATATCTCCATTAATCATACCAAAACTAAAATCTTATTACTGGATCAGGCACTTAATCCGTCTGTACGGTCTTTCGGCACTATTACTGATTCTCTTCAGTTTTTAGGCATCTGGTGGTCTTCCACAATCAAGCACACCATTGCCTTAAATTCTCAGGCTCTCATCAAAAAAAATTACAAATAGTGTACACCAATACAAAATGTGTTTTCAGACCTTATTAACCAGACCTAGATTCATTAATGTGTTTATTATTAGTCAGGCCACATATGTTATACAATTGTTTCCTTTAACTCAAAAAACGTATGTTGCTATAGACACTCAAATTGGCATCTTTTTGTGGTTCAATTATAAAATTCGCATTCATCGAACCACCTGCCAAGTGGCGGTCTACATCTCAAGAATGTCCGCCTCCACCGAGAGGCGCTGTTGCTGCACCGCACTATTCAGTTGATTTGCCAATACAGTAATGAATTTGCATCACAAATTCTGTTGGAAGTCTGTCGTCCAACTGATCTGGTACTCCCATTATATACGCTTACGTGGAATAATTTACTGCCTTATCTTTTTCAACCCTTAGTTGACATGGCATATGCTACTGTCGCCAAAATCCCTATTGATCAGTGGTCGGTTCGACTGTTATACCGCCATCTTAGAAAGCAAAGCCGGTACATATCCCGGCTATCCAACGGCATACCCCTCTCAAACCATGGACAGTAATATGGTCGAATCTGTCAGAAGTGGTGGATGACCCCATGGTACATAATACTGCCTTCCAGGTTATTCATCGTACTTGGCCACACCAGGAAGTTTTATATTCTCGTGGTTCTGTTAGGGATAATAAATGTTTGGTATGTGGCCAAGTTGAAATCTTAATTCATGTTTTACTTGGTTGTCAAAATAATTCCGCAATCTGGCATCACTATTGTACACTAGTAAATCGAATTGTAAGAGGTTATGGCTTGAACTACTCGCCAGAAGAGATTATTATCCAGCATTTCAAGTCTTTCCACGGGCGAAAAAGAGAACTCTCTTTTGGTTAACCTGCCAAAAACTATACATTTTCTGCTTACAAAGCCACATCTTACAGATGTGGCATTCTATATTGCATTGTTAAAAGGTGTGGTTAATCAACTCCCACCAGATAAGAAATACAGTAAATTCGCCAATTATGATAACGTATTCTATGTGTAATTAGTATATTTTTGTTTATCATTAGTTTATTGTTTATCTATATAATGTGTTCATGCATACTTGGCTTGTATTGATGTTACTTTAATTAGTAATAAAAAAAAAGTCGGTAAAACGCTCGACTTCTGACTAAGCAACCTATGTTCAAATCTCCCTATAGCCATAACTTTTTTTAGGTAGATTTCGAAGAAAATATACCTATTGAGATCGGTACGATATGAAAGTGTATATTTATATATATATATATATATATATATTAACACGCTAGCGCCCATAATTTTGAAGATATTTGAACCAAATTTTTATATGTTGTTTCTAGGCTTAATAGCTCGGTTAAGTTCGTTAATGAGCAAAATCGGTCGCCATCTTGGATCCAAAATGGCCGCCGAACCCATTGTTGTATAGAATACACAGCCTAAACCGCTGGGGCTATTGAAATCAAATTTGGCATAAAGGTACAACATCACTTTTTGATTATGAAAATGTTACCTAATGAGTTCAAAGACGCCATCTTGGATCCAAAATGGCGGACCTAAAATCCATTTTCCACACCGTTTGAGCTAGAGATACGAAATTTGGCATAAAGGTGCATTATGGCGAGTAGCTTAGGGAAATATCACAACATTTGGGAAAAGTCGCCACCTTGGATCCAAAATGACCGCCCAAAATCCCATTTTGCACATCGTTTGAGCTGGATAAATGAAATTTTACTTGAAGGTGTACCATATCACAAGTAGGTCACGACAATATAAGAAAACTTTCAAAAAGTCGTCAACTTGGATCCAAAATGGCCGCCCCAAAAACCCAATTTCCAAATCATTGAAGATAGAGAAACGAAATTTTCAATGAAGGTGTATGACCAAGAGTAGGTTACAATAAATGGGGCAAATCTTCCCTTTGGGGGCGCAGCCAACAGTGGGAGGGTGAAGATGTACTCCGTGGTGGTGTAGTGCTGCAGGGAGATTTTGGTTAAGATAAAGGAGGCACATCCTCTCAAAAGCACTGAAGTTGGGGGGCGAGCCCCGGCTCCCAGCAAAACTTCGAAATCTACCTCAGCCTGTAGGCCTACCGAAAGGGATTTTTGTACCGAAATCAACACCGTGTGTTGAGTTGATTTAACACGAAAAAGTGGTAGTCACGCTGGGACACCGCATTGTATTGAATTAACACAGCTATTGTTTGCAGTGTATATATACAGAGCATATATCTCTATTCGCGATAGAGAGAGTGCATTACAAATATTTTATGTTATATGCATATTTAAAAAAATCCATAAACGCATCAGTATAAAAGCTCCTTCGGGGTAAAGATAAGAGTGACGCAATAATTCTACTCACAAAAGAAGTGATATCCATTTTGCGAGTTACTTTCTTTGTGTCACTATGTTTTTTCTTTGTAATAAAATTAGATTTAGTATCCTTCCGCCATAGTGACTCAAAGAAAGTAACTCGCAAAATGGATATCACTTCTTTTGTGAGTACAATTCTTGCGTCATTCTTGTCTTTACCCCGAAGGGTTTTTTAAACTGATATCACTTATTTTGTAAGACTGCCTATTAAAGAAAAGTGCAAAGTTTTCATACAAAAGGCAGATTTTGGGCTGTATCTCGAAAACGGTAATTCTTACCAACAAAATATGCTTCGATTGACTCCAACTTGTTGGGGCCCGCAATTGACCCCCAAACCCCCAGGTACCAACCTGTTTGGGCTAAAGCAAAAAAGAGACAGAATGACGGAGGCCCTTTTCTATCATTTGTGAAATTTCTGTGATTGGGCTAAAAAGGTCATAACTTTTGAACCCCTTCATCGATTTTGACGTGTGATACGCCGTTTGAAAAGTACTGAAGTGTAGATTACGATTCCTGTGGTAAGTGCTATCACAAGAAATGTGATATTCTGATTTTTTTTTAAAAACTGCCCTAGGGAGTCCCAGGGAGGTCCTACCGATCCATTTTTGCTTCTGTATATTAGTATGGGAATGGGCTTTCAAATGCAACTTCAAGCATCAAAATCGGGCTTATAGTTTCCTAGATCCGGAATTAGCTGTATATATGTGAGTGCCGCTAATCTTAGCATCACTGGAAGAACTATCGTTCTTTGTGATGAATACTTTTGTAAACAAGCAACTACATATAGGTTTTCTTTAGTGCGTCTGGACTCTGAGAACCATTATTTCAAAGCATATCATAACGTAGCCACGTCCCGCGGCTACCCCCGCGCTTTTTTGAAAGTAGAAATAGCTATCGGCACGTAACAGTGTAGGGGCCTTTGAAATATTGAATTTAAAAATGAAATGGCAACGCTCCCAAGTGAGTGCATGGGTAGGGAACAACCACAGTATGTTCCGATTGTGTCGAATATGTATACTCAAAGCTTGGTACGGATACGTCGAACTGGATGGAAGTAGCAAATATTTAATTTTCAAAATTGATTGGCAACACTGTCAACTGTGGGACCTGAAGTACCTCTATGACGCGTCACAGTACGTAAATACAAAGTTTGGTCCTAATACGTTCAACGGTATGGAAACAATTTTAAAAAATATATATTCTAAGATTGGTTGGCAACACTGATAACTGCGGCACTGGAAGTATCTACATGAATTGTCCCAGTACCTAATGAACATGTCAAATTTTGTGTAAATCAATGCGGATACGTCGAACGCTAATAAATATGAAAGCTGTATTTTTAATCGATTGGCAACCCTGACAAACTACGGTGCCTGGACTCCTTGAAGTGCCTGAATGACCTGTCCTAGTACCTAATGAACATGTATATCAAGTTTAGTGTAAATCAATGCACACGTGTCACTTTGTATTAATAAATGCATTTCTATAAGTTGAATTTTAAAATAGGCTGGCAATACTGACAACTGAGTGTTTGAGGTCGGGAACACCCAAAACTTTATTCTATTGTGTTGAATGAAGTTTAAGCTAAGTTGGAGGCAGATACGGCATGGAAGTAGTTTTTTTCAAAATGATTTTTTTTTAAGTTGGCAACACTGAGAACTGGGCAACCCAGAAAATCTCACATATACCAAAAAGTATTTGTAATCTACGGTTTAATTTATGTTATATTTCTTCTTAACTGCCTATATAAAAGCAATTCTTGCTTAAAGAGACGTTAGCAGTATTACAAATTGCTGCCCTAAAAAGAAGAAAGAAATTTAGAAAAAAAACGAAGGCTCATGATTTTTTTAAATAAAAGCTGAAGTTTTAGAAAAACGGACGGTTTTTTATTTACAACACTAAACTTGCCAGAATCTGAAATTGATTTTTTTATTATTTTAGGCAGACTATGGCTCAGACCAGGATAGAGTAGAGAAAAGGATGTTGGAAGGAGTCGTCCAGGGCTTAAGTTAAGGCGCCATTCCGGCATCTGTCTAGTGTGACTGAGGAATAAATACTCATTGAGGATCGCTGAAATCAAATCCAGGACCCCTCGAACGCGAAGTCAAGACTCTACCAACAAAAAGGTATATAAAACCCAGGTGCATCTAATTTTGCTCCAGATGGACTAATAAAGCCATGGACAGATATCAAGCTGTCAGTATTACAAATGACATTCCATTGTGATTAATTGGGTTGCAGTGTGGACTTGCTTGTATATTTCGGAACCCGATAATAATCATATGAAAATGTGTATGGTTTTTGGAACAACTTGTATAGTAATATCATATTTAGGCATACTTCTGTACGCATGGACAGGCGTTCAATTCCCACCTGTTGATTGAGCAATCGGAGTCCACTTGACCAAAAACTGTGGGTATCGTCCTTAGACCACGTTTAAGACCTTAAGAGGTCTTAGTAGCTACCCTGTGTGTGTGTGTGTGTATGTGTGTGTGTGTGTGTGTGTGTGAGAGAGAGAGAGAGAGAGAGAGAGAGAGAGAGTTTTCTTATTTTTAAAGATAATGGAGAAATGACCAGCAATAATGAAAATCTGGAAGACGCTTCTAATAATACTTGTGAATGTGTATAAAATGAACTACGTGAGATTTTGATATTGTTTATTTTAGCTGAGAAATTAGAATACCCGTAATTGCGTCGGCGTATGACGTAATCAATTATGGGGTTTCTAATTTCTCATCTAAAATAAACAATATCAAAATCTTAGCTAGTTTATTTGACACACATTCACGAGTATTATTGAGGCCGCTTTCCAAACTTTCATTATTGCTTGTCATTTGTACAGTAACTTTAAAAATAAGAAAACACACGCACGCACGCAGCGTAGGTACTGTGAGACTTCTCAATAACAATTTAATCAATCAATCTTTAGGCATACAGTACATACTTCTCTACATGTAATTTAAGATACATGATCTCACTGACTGATTGAAGTCACAGGAAAAAGACAAGGTCAGAACGGGTAAAGCAAGTCAAACAATCATCAGGTCGCTCGAAAAAAGAATAAGTCCGGCCATTTCAGTCAACCAGCTCAAGTTTCGAACCAGGGCACCCACTCAAGTATGACCAGGTCAGACTGGATCACAAAAGTGACCTATTTTGAGCCCCAGTAGCACACAAACGAGTTTTCAACGCTAATTTTTGTTTTTGGTTTATTTCGTTGATTAACCGTTATCAGTTGGGAAAAAGTAGGTTTAATTTCAAATCATATTTCAACAAGGACTTGCTATTGTCGATAAGACGTTAATACGACGTGTTTTCAACTATTATTTTAAACTATGGTATAGATTTCATTGAATTTTAATCTACATCCAAAGAAAATTTGATTTCGTTGATAGGACGTTAATGTGACGTGTTTTTAACTGTTATATAGAACTATGCCATAGATTACGGTTATTATGTCATTTTAAGTTAATTGCATAAAAACGGTACTTAAAAGTAAATAGAATGAAATTAACTATGTTTATCATGTTCCTGTTTTATGCTAAAAACATTGAATTTAAAACTATATTTTAACTAAGATTGTATTCCGTTGATACGGCTTTAATGTGACGTTTTCAACTTGTCTTTTCAACTATGACATAGATTTCGCTTTATATGCGTCTTTCTAAGGCGACATTTATTTATTTAGTGACAACACAACAGGCAATGCCCTAATTATAGTGTTGAGTTTACAAAGTAGTTATACTACAGAATTTATGGACAATGGCATCTCTAAATTCTTTAGGTGACATATAGCATACGTAAATCATTGTGAACTGTACATAATTTGTTATATATAGTACAAATTCTCCAGATTGGTGACCTCATCAAGATATTGGTTCTTGCCTTTTTACAGTGGAAGAGACCAGTATTATTAACGCAAGTTTTAGATGATGGGACACGATACTGTAATGTTGAAACTAAATCCATACAATCTAACTTATTTTGAACATTTTTTTGAAGAAATAACAGATCAGCAATGTTGCGCCTTTGTTCTAAGCTCTGAATATTAAAGTTCTTAATGACTGCATTGTAACTATCATAAGTAGGGTAGATTCGAGTTTCTTTAAAAGTCAGGGCTGGGTTGCAAGAAAATACTTAAGTGTAAAATCTTACTTAACTCAGACCATCGAGCTCTACATAATACGGGAGTGACTACTTAGTGTTAAAAATAGACGCCAGAGCAAAGGTTTAAACTTGTTTGTCAACTTTCAGTCTAATCCAATGTGGAAAAAAATATCAGTTCTAACTTAGTTTTGTACGCTTCTTATCGCTGTGCAGACCGTTTTTTTTATTTAAGTAGTCACTCCAGAATTATGTAGAGCTCGATGGTCTGCTTAAGACAGATTTTACACTTAAGTATTTTTCTTGCAACCCAGCCCAACAATTTAAGAAATTTTCATTGGATTTTCTCTAATTGTTGGCAATGTTTCAATTGATATGGATTCCAAATAGAAAAAGCATATTCTACCATTTAGCGAACATAAGCATAGTAAATTTTTTCCAATGTTGATATATTGTTGAATTCTCTTCCCGTCCCAATTACGAATCCTAATAACTTCAAGGTTTCGTTTGTTATATTTAATTAAATATTAAAAGTTAATTTCGAGTCAAAACTGACACCAAGATCCTTAACTACAGTAGATCTGTGTACTACAATTTTATTAATGGAATAATTAAATTGATGAGTGGTTTTATTTCTATTAAATGATAATACTTTACATTTACTTATGTTGACTCCAAGTTGATTAATAGCACACCAGTTTGCAATATTATCTAAGCTTTGCTGAAGTCTTGTGCAGTCTTCGATAGAGTTGACTTTCGTATATATTTTGAAGTCATCTGCAAATAACAAATTTTCATTATCAGGCACATAATCAGGAAGGGCCATTAACAAACAAGAGGAATAATAAAGGTTCTAGGTTCGAACCTTGAGGAACTCCTGAGAGTGCAGAATATTCATATGATTTGCATTCTTTATAGACAACTGATTGCTTGCGATTTGTTAAGTACGAATAGAGGAGCCTAATCACAGTTGGTGAGAATTGATAGTGATTTAACTTTTCCAGTAATATATTGTGATTAACTCTGTCAAATGCTTTCTCAAAGTCAATATAAATCACATCGACTTGTTTGCCTTCATCCAACGAATTTGCTATGTAGTCCGTAACAACTGCTAAATTTTTACCGTGGATTTCTGAGAAACAAAGCCGTGCTGCTTAGTTGAGATAATTGGTTGAACATGATTACTAATTCTCTTGTATAAGATCTGTTCAAATACTTTTGCAAAAGCTGGAAATATTGCAATTGGTCTGAAGTCATTAATGTCTCTAGTAGTATTAGATTTTGGGATAGGACAAACCAGGGCAGATTTCCATTGGTCGGGGAAAGTACATATTTTTAGGGATAAGATAAATGCTATCAGTAAATGTATCAACACATCCCTTAACTACATATGAGGGTATACCATCAGAACCAACTGTCGTCTTCGATTTTAAATTTCTGATAGCATTTTCAACTTCCTTTAGTTGAATTTGGTCAATGCACAGTGTCCCTATTTTATCATTTCTATTACTAACAGCATCACCATTAAAATTATTATATGTTTGAGAGGAGGATAGAAATACTGATTGAAAATACTAAGAGAATGCATTCCCTATTTCTTCATTGCTAGACATCTCCTGATCATCAACTTCAAATCTTAATACGTTTGGCGGAAGGTGCCTTTTTTATTACCATAGTTCGCTCGAGTTGGTATTGTTTTCATAATTAATTACATTTCTTGATACTGCTATTTATTTTTGACCTTTGATACTTTCTTCAACATTGTTCTTCCCCACACAGCACAGGTACATTCTAGGAATATGCTACGAATATCCCAACGATATTCTTGGTTTATGCGTAGAATATTCTACGAATATCTGAAAGTCCGGAATGAGCGCATATTCTAAAGATATTCCTGGGAATATTCCAAGTATATTCTACGAGTACGTTGAGAACAATTATTCTTTAGAGATATTCTGAGAATATTCCTGAAATTACAACCCAGAATATAGTTTTAATATTCTAAAACGAATATCATAGGAATATTCACATTTGATTCCAAATATTCTGGAACCCTGGGATATCCTGTGCCATTTGGGACAATCAAACGATATATATGTAATCAAAAGTAATATATAAATATAATGTTTTCTATAGTTTAACTGCTTTACTGTATTATATACTTCTATCTTAAATACTTATAATAATTCTGTCTAATTTTATTTTAAATATGCAATTATTTACAACTTTGATTTACTGAAGAGTGGAAGTCGTTAAAAAAAATAATCAGAAACTATTAGAGTTAATAATACTTCTTTCACTTGATAGAGTATATCAAAATACAAGAAAACCAACAATAACACCTAAAAATACTTTTCAGTGACTGGATGCTATAGTATTTTGTTAAAAAACACGAACATTCCCGCTCCATCTGAATCAAGTCAACTTTTGTCACGCTTTTTCTGTCACTTCTGGCTGCTTCTCTTTTGAGGATTTTACCCATCAGAGCCAGTCGGTATATGAGAGATAAACACACCCAGGCAAATTGCTCTCTCTCTCTCTCTCTCTCTCTCTCTCGCTTTGTCAGTGACACAGACCGAAAATATTAGGAAGCCAAGTATTATTATATGGTGTTTTCAAGGTGGGCTAGCGGTTGTTTTGTAGTTTCAAACCTCACAAAATCAGTATTGTGTCCACCATGGGTCCGTTCTTTGTTCTCATTTTTCACGCATATTTGACCGATAGTACAAATTATGTGTTTTTTTTATTTTATGACGGTATGTGGGTATTTGTATGTGTGTTTGTGTGTGTGCGTGGCTGGACAGAAAAATTGACAATAAAGAAAGAATTCCACTGCTCATCCTGAAACTTCGAGACGTGGAGCTTGCAGTAGAGACCATGCCAGGCGTCGAAGAACTAAAGGACAATACAATTTCTCACCAATTGATCTTTTATTTGTAGTCGGCTTTTCCCCAACATATGAAAGCACGAAACTTCCGTGAAAGTAGTTTTCTTTTGAATACTGAAAAATATTTTTGTCGCAGTATTTTATATGCAGAGAAAGAAAATTATCTTTTGGATTTTGTTTACCCTGTTCGTTTTATTCTTCAATATAACGCAAAGCGATTGCGAAAACAAAAGCAAATATAGGATGGGGTTATTCTTATTCAGTAACCTTGGGGTGAGGAGTTGAAATCGGACACTTTTCTGTCTCCACTCTTTTTGTGTGAGCACGATTGCTTTCATTTAGTACTCAGTATTTCTTAAAACGTTATGCATTTCTTCTACATATCTGGAATTGTATATCACAACGAATAAAGATGGGTTGGTATCAGAATTTATCGATACCTCCGATACTTGATATTTGACAGTAAATACATTTTTTTTACAATGTCTTTTAATGTATTAAATAATACATACATTATTTAAAATTAAAATGTAAGTACCGTATATTATTGCTTTCCTGTAATTTAACGCTGTCCTGATTCACAGATACCGCTAAAGGCCATGAATACAGTTCAAATTTAAGATGATTAAGATGTAATTTATAGACCTGGCGTTCCACTCTGGGATATTATTCTCGAAAAATATAGAAGTATCGAGAAACTATCGACTGTATTAGTGGAGGTATCGATCGATACCGATACTTTGCAAGGTACTTTGAACCCATCTCTATTTTCTACGAATATCTTTGGTGAACCTAAACAGATATTTAGAAACAGTACTTATTTTACGGGGAACACACCTATCAAATATTTCATAGAATTTACTCACTAGGTCATTAACATTCCGATACATTTGTAAGAATTCCCAATCGATAGCTTGTAGTTCCTGATACAACATCAGAAAATTTGCCTTCCTCAAATTGTAATAATAAGTGTTACTTTGCTTTCTTAACCCTTCTGTTAACTATGTCTATTATTATAGCTGGGTGGTGGATATTTTACGGTACCAACGGTAACAACTCTCTAATAACTTTAACATTTTCAAGATTTGACAGAACTAGATCTAGTGTGCGATTATTATTATTATTGGCAACATTGTTGAACGATCTCAAATCATAAAAAGTAATACAATTATATATACATTTCTATAATTGAGAAATACACATTTTAATAGTATAATCCTGAAACGTACGAAATATTTTCACCGTCTTTAGAATTAAATTTATCAATTGAGTACATGATTATTCAGTTGGCCATATTTTTAGAAACCTTTATTAGTGTTTCATTCAATGATATTTTAATTGACCTTCTCAACTATATTTCACCGTTAATTAAACGGTTTATTAACGTTTGGAAAACATGTTCCTCTCATCCTCCATTTTTGACGTTAAAACTAATGTTTTCTTCTCAACATCGGATAACCTGTTGAATACTCTTACCACGTACAACGTTAAAAATATGTTTGAAAAACACGTCCACTTCTTTGTGGTTTTATCGTCCACTTTTTGACGATGAAGACTGCGTTTATTCTTATACTTACCATATGAAAAAAAAATGCCTCTACATGCTGGTGAAGCGACCCATCTGGATTTGTGGTGACTGCTTTCAACCAATACTTATGCTTCAGATACAGTCTTCGTAACATAAAAGAAATAGTAAAAATAGCAGTTACTGGCTAGATTGCTCTGTGGATGAGTGGTTAGAGTGACAAATGGCGAGTGCGGAAAGTTCCAGCTTCGAACTCCACTGCAGATAGTGAAAGAAAAATACTACCAAATTAATGTATGATACCTTGAAAGCAACAATAGACAGCAACCATGTTCTGTTTTGGCCAACTGGAAAAGGTTGAACAGGTGGGCATAAACAATGTTTTTAAAAAAAGTTTCTAAAATATGTTTATTCGTTTACTCTGAACGTTGATTTCAACCTGTTTATCAACCATTATTCAACGCCGAATTAACTGTTCAAGAGGCAGATATTCTGATACATATATAACGGTTAAATAACGTTTTGGTACATACGTTAAATTCACGTCTTTTCAACGTTTCCACTACTGACAATGAATACCTGCCGGTCACTCTCTGGTGCACTGTATTCTGTGACGCCTTACCGTCGACACGAAATAATTTATTTACCTAATTTCTTTATTCTGTCAAAAACAAGGACATTTGTGAATTTTTCGAAAAGTAGCAACAAGGAAAATATCCAACTTTAAAAGGAGGACATGTCCTTCAAAAGAAGGACCGATAGCTCTGTTACTTTTACCACTATCAATGAATGTAGGATTTTTTTTTTTTCAAAGAAGTTCTTTCCTGTTAAAGATCAAAAAAAGAAGTTGTTCTTTTCCCCATTCCTTGGATCGTAGAGACCCTTTATTATCGGGTTTAATATTTAACCATATGCAAATACGCCACATCTGTTTCTAATATTGATTTCGGATGGGGGAAGAAAACACTTTTGCTCAAAATGGCTTAGTACTTAATATTTACTTTTCATCCTCTTCTTTTCTTTTCCTTTTTCTAAACTTTTCTTCGTATACAATGAGCGTCCATTTTTCTAATAAAGTCGTATCGATTTACACATAAAAATGTTATTTCTAATGTATGCTGGTTAATGCTCTTGACTTTTCCTCATGCGTTTTTTCTCTTCCATTGTCGCGGAAACATCACTTTTGTTAGTTACACCTTCCGCTTCCAGAGAGCGTTGTCGGCAGTGTCGGGAGAGAGCACCAAATGTCACGTGACCCGAGTTGCAGTATGGTGGATGTGCAGGTTGTGACGGGTCTTTTAGTGCGATACGTTACTTGAAAGTTGTAGTGGAAAGTGAAGTGGGGTTGTAATTTTACAAAATACAAATTAATAAGACATGTGTGAAATACGTTTGCTGTTCCTGCTCGACCCTGAAATGTGTTAACATCACCAGAAAAAGAGGGGAAAGGTTTGTGCAAGCGAATTCTGTCAATTTATTTCTCATGTGTGTGTGTGTGTGAGTGTGTGTCTGTGTATATATAGAGTGGAGGAGAGCAGAGCTGCTAACGCTTCTCAGAGCAAGGGAAAAGAACCTCGAGGGATGAAAAAAAGGCGCAGTGTTAGTGCCGTGTTGGAAGAATTGATCGGTTAACTAATAAAGCTTCCATCGCCTTAAGCAAACTGCGTTTTTAAATGCATTTCACATCCTAAAGAAGGTGTGCTGTGCTAAGATCCATACTTATATAAGGTGCCCTGTTCGCGAGGGAGTGCCGAATGTATGTGAGCCAAGGCAGCTGTCAATTTTGCCAATGTCTTGGGCATTTTAACCACCATTTGTGGGTGTTAATTGTATCTTTTGACATCATCTATTTGATTTCAAGCTCAAGCTGTCGCAACGTATATACGTGAAAACATATGCTATTATATATTATTTCATGCCATGTGTATGTATGAAGTGACATTGGGTGGGTGATTCGGATTATGAGTTCGTTGACCACCACTAAATTGTTTTTTTAGTTCATTTACTTTTTCAAGATGGAATATTTGTTAGTCCTCCTTTCTACACTGAACAATTCATTGTTTGCATTTATACTGAAGTGTGAAAGCAAAATACAATATTTACCGGTTACAGGTGAAGTGCAAATGTTATCTTAAAGGGGATGCATGAAAACGTAAGTAATTACAACCTTTGCATGAGTAATTTTCTAGCACAATGAGATGTTTTACATGGATTTAAACAAATACAATTGCTACATCTGTAAAATTAAGATACCAACTGACTTCAGCTCATTAAAATAAGTACGTTGTACGTAGGTCTATTCGTCCAGAACCACCCTGGTTCTTGCTGTCAAGTGGTTATCGAATGTGGCACATAATTATTAAGAAAGAATTTGTGTAAAATCTTACAGAAAAAATCTTGTAAAAAGCTCTCGGAGCAGTTTTCGTTTTAAGATTATTTCTGTTGATTTTTATAACGCATTCAGATTAGTTCAGTTTTAATTTTCAAAGTAAGAATATCTTTGGGAAACTCGTTCCCATTTTATCCTAAGTGCTAGGTAACCCGCATAGTAGCATGTCGTTGCGGGTTTATATACACACCAGGATGTTCCCGTGAAAATATTATTGTATCGGAAACTTTTCAAACGCTGTAATGTAATACCATTTATACAACCAACAGACAAACAAGATACATTCGTAAAGGGGAGAAGACTGCTGCTACACTGGCAGGAACACCATTACTGAGTGAATATTACAATCAACATTCATTCCAGATCTATCAACCAGGTAGACAATAAGTTACTTGTTCTGTAAAACTGGCATTTTTAGGTAATAATTTGTCTAGTGGCCTTTTTTACCCCTCATTATGTAGCAAGGAGTTACTAATCCCGAAGGAGGAGGAGTTTTCATGGTTCAGAATCATTAGGCTCATGCATTAGTCGTAACCATTCCCTACAGGGGAAGCATTTATTTTCCAGTAGGTTAGGCCTAATTTTGTTTCCAACTGATAACACATGATCCCATTGGTTATATTCCATATTATTTTCTTTTATTGTTTTAATTTCTTTGGTTTCAGGTTAGTTGCTATATTAGCTCAGGCCAGAAATTGATAAATTTGCTAATTTAACCGTGCTTTCCCGTTAATTACAATTGCAATTCATGTGTTAAAGTTGGCTATTACTTTCTTCCTTGGTCAGGGGAAGTATGGCTCATCTGGCCCACTATGAAGTTGGGAATTAGAATGTTTGTTTTTTTACAGTACAAGGACACAACTAAAAAAGAGAAGTGTTTCTGAGTTTAAACGTATGTTTACGTTGCAGTTTCGGTGCATCTTCAAGATAAAAGAATTACCGACACTTGGTTGAAGTTTCTACTAGTGAGGGAGCGAATAATGGGAGCACAACTAGTTTAAGGTGAACACGGTCGAACTAAATAGATAGATTTGACCTATCCAAATGTTATCTAACCTGAACTAACAAGTTTGAGGGGGGGGGGGAAGAGGAGAGAGACAGATATTATGAAATGCTATCAACAAATTAACTGAAATACAACCTAGTCTAATACTGTATATTCTAGACTAATTAAAAGAGATTTACTTCTCGGTTCATCAAAGTGTGAGCGAAGCTAATATGATCAAGTACACACCACTGAGCGGCCATTGCTCACTTGGTAGAGCGTTAGCTTCTTCTTCGAGAGGACCTGGGTTCGATACCTGCGGCCGACCATCATGGGTTTTCTGTCACACCAAGCAAATGCCGGAACGGTACCTTCAAATTTGGTCCTGATTGATTCCTTCCCGCATTCTTTTCCTATCCACTCCCAGCTGGGGTCATAGATGACTAAAGTCCATAAGTAAATTTAAATTCAACCGAGTGGATAACGTATAATTTATATGATTATATAGCGATTAGGTACGGTACATCCTTTGCAAAATCTATTTTCAAGTTAACTTTACTGTATGGCCCACAAAGAAATGTAAAATTTACGGGAAAATGCAATATTTCCTGTCAGTGTTGTATTGAAATGAAAAATGTAACAAGAGTTTCGACCAATGAAAAGCTGAAATGAAAGTGAACGAACGAAAAGTACGTGGAATGATTGTTTAGCTGCTTGCGCGTTGGGGGTGAGCACATGGAGTGTGTTAAACGCATGGGCGGATTTAGGAGAGAAACGCTGGAGAGAGAGACCCTGGAGGACAATTACTTGAAAAGCTATCGTTTAGAATGAAACATTTAAAGTAATTCTGAAATGACGGGGGCAATGCCCCCCCTCCGCCCATGGTTAAACGTCTTAATTGTCATATCTGACTTAAACTCGTCTTCGCTCGCTATTGCTTCTCGACATTGTTTCCGTGATTTCTGTAGCGAAGTAAGTGTTTATAGAAGCTGATGTGATAATTATTTACAAAGAAATGAGTGGTATACAGCGTTCACATCGATCAATAGCTGACGGAGGTTGCGGGCCATAAAGTAAAATTTATCCCAATTTTCTCTTCTGCAATATTGAAAGACCTCTCGCTCAAGTTGCACAGCTGACGTGAATTCTTGTCGTATATTGATATCTCGAATAGCCAATGAAATGTAAGCAACCCGCCATTTTAATTTTCAGTGTATATACGGTACATAATTTGCTAACCTACACAAGAATCTGAGACTACCTTTGTAGTAATTTAACTTCTAGTATCATCGTTTTCGAATTTTGCACGTTGTTAAATGTATATGGTTGCGCATTGAGCTGCATGCTTAAGATAACTGACCCCCCTCCAATCATTTCATTACATTGTAGGGAACAAAAGGAACTTGCGCATTGTATGAGGGATGTTTATTCTCATGTCAACTGGAAGCTCGTCGAGCTCTACTTTACGACACACACTCACGAGTGGTATTAAAACACCTCTATACACTATGTTGAAGGGAATAAATTGATTTCGAAGGTCTTTTATAAGAGAAGTGTTATAAAAAACTTATGAACTGAGAAATTAGAACCCTACACATAGTGTACAAGGGTGCTTTGCTAGTAAAAGCGTCTTCTGGAGTGCGTCTCACATAGTATTCCCACTTATTCTTAACAATGTATATAGGACGGTAAAGTTAGCTTAAGATGCCTCAGTTCCTACAGTGCGTGTGTGTTTGTTAGAGAGTTTTCATATTTCTACAGATATTGAACAATATGGCAAGCAACAATGAAATTTTGAAAAGCGCCCTCGAGCAATAATACTTGTGAATATGTATCAAATAGGAACTGTCTATGAGATTTTGATGTTGGTTTATTTTAGCTGAGAATTTAGGATTCCCTTAATGTCATAGGCGTATGACGTTATCATGTTTGTCATTTGCCAGTGCCTTCTACAATATGAAAACTAACTCTCTCTCTAAAACACACAGACACGCACACTGAGGCCTCCTAGCGTTTATCTCTTTAAATGGTTACATTTCTTCATATATATGCTAAAGCACATATATGTCCTGTCACAGCGGAAAAGTACCGGTATTTTCAAAACGTATTACAAGTACATGTCCATGAAGAGTGTATTTTAAAAACATTTCGAGATGACTTTTAAAGTTGGACTGCATAGTGGTGTTTCAGAAAATATAACTCACATAGCAAGGAAATAATTTTAAAAGTATCTGATCATTTTTTTTAAAAGATCAATCCTATATCCATTAAAAATAATATTTTGTTATTTATATGAGCTATGTTTCGAAAGTATGCTTCTAATCTTCGTATGAACGTGCGTAGAAATTTAGCCTATATGCTTCAGAAGATATTTTCTGAACAGTTATATATATTTGTTTCTTAATGAATAGAGTAATTATTTTTAAAATATTTTTCTGCTCTGTGTACAGCTTCTTCGTGTTCTCCTTCTACCTGTAAGTTCTATATGATCTGTTGCTATTTTTTTTGTGTCACTTTGTAACCCTCTGTCATAATTCTTTTGTATCTCGTGAGAATATTAGTTTATCCATGTTTGAATAACAGTCTGTTCGTTTGTTCTGTTTATCATAGAATGAAATGAGTTTTTTTTAGAATTGTTACTTTACTTTGGCTGTATTCCAGATTAGGGTAAGCATGCCCAATGTAGACCTACAAAAGACACACTCTTTCTTTTTGGTCTGAGTCAAAGTTGCCTGAAGGCCATAAATGTATTGAAATTCAAATTCCTTGTGCTCTTTTTAATTCAGTTTCATAATTTTCTGCTTTTTTTTATCAGTTCTAATACCGGTCCTGGTGGTCGTACGGTTTGGGGCGCTAAGCCAGTGACTCGAAGGTCCCGGATTCGAATCCCGGCTGGGGCATGGATTTTTTTTTAGAGACTTAACAGCTGATGGACTCGAAACGGGCCAAGTCATTGAGTTACTATAATGGTCCAAAATACAAAATGTAGTACTAATACGGAATAAATTAGTCCACAAAGCACGTAATAATTGAGTCAACAAAAAGTTTTTGTCGCATTGTTTTGATTTTGTTGTTTTCATCTGAATACATTTGTAAACCGTATTTCGTGTTAGTCATCCACAACCTTTTCATGCTTTAATACCCTTTCTGATACAATGCATGGCCAATGAACTGAGACCCTTTACAGTTAGCGACTTTTTTTTTTTTTTTTTTTTTTTTTTTTTTAAGAAAGAAATGAATGACTATCAGAAGCGGAAGAGGTGACCGTGAATCAAGGTTGATGATTGATTTCCGTATTACTAAGCATTCTGTGATACGAATTGTATGTAGACTTTGAAATTCACCCTTTAGTCCTTATGTGATTATAAGCTCTTGTTAGTGATGTAAATACAGATGAAAGTGATGGACCAAGTAATTTAAACAGTTCGATTGGTTCATTTTATACTACACGTGGAATTTTAGAAAAGAACGCAGGAAGCCAAGTCACACTATAAATTGACAATTTTGTATTACGAATATGTTTATTAGGAAACGTTTTATTTCAGGGTTTGCCAACTTGAAAAAAACAACAACAACAGATTTAAAACCCTGTATTTTTCGTTAACTTTTGTTTTTAAATGATCTCTGAGACGAGAGCACGTCCTAGAAGTGCATCACATTTAAAACTTTTGCATTTTGGATTGTTAGAATGCAGATCATGACTGACATTATAACTTTAGCTAGAATAATATTGCTATTGAAAACCTACCACGCTTTAGCTTTCTGATATTGAAATACAAGGAAATATTCAAGTTTAGTCAGTACTGCAATACAAACTATTAAATAACATATTTCCACCAGTTGGTTTCGTAGCCGACTGGAATTATTAGCTCTTATAACTAGATAAATTATAGATTTTGATGCTCTCTTTTTATTAAATTATTTTCAAAACTAAATTACTATTGAAGTATGTTATAACAATAAATCACGTCTTTATCAAAACTATGAATGTGTGTAATACTAAATTCCGTGCAAAATTAAAATTGCTAGATTCTTCAATTATTGTTAATAATTATATAAATTTTCAAACAGGTGCTATCATTGATCACCACAGTAGCACAAAGATAATCAGTAAATCATACGCGAATAAAGAATTTTATTAAAAAAACAACAACAAAAAAACAGCAGTATGATTACCCCGTCTGTTGTGGTCTGGTGTCCCGGACGGTCAAGTGGCAATTCAGACTTTACTTTTAGGTGGACCAGTGAGATCATCCCAAATAGGGTTTTCCCTCGTTTTACTTAGCTCACCTAGTAAATGGGGACATTCCGATAAGTGCAATTATCATGGTCTTCGTACCACGCCGCGGCTTGAATCTGGTGCATGCACAGACATGGTGTGGTCACCACTGCTGCAAGGCTCCCGACTCCAAGGTAGTGTCAGTTGGTAGCGCATTTGCTCCGCATTCGGAAGTTCCTGGATTCGATACCAGCGGTCGACCATCCTGACTGAATTTTTGAGCCTTTTCCTCAGTCACACAAGGTAAATGTCGGGATGGTACTTTTCACTTATTCTCTGGTCAACTCATTTCTCTATCTTTCCCCCTGCTCTATTCCGACCTTGAGCCGTAGATGCCTGAAGGCAATAACTAAGTAAATTAAAATTCCACATTTCTGATACACCGTTAGCTACTGAGGTCTGTACACATGTTTACATCTACATGCATTCACAAGTTATTCTTAAAATCCCACAAGACAACCGAAAACATAAATTAAACCTGGAAAAAAAATACGCCAGGACCCAGGTGAGAAAGAAAGCTCGGTTATTTTCAAACCCTATTTTATTTACATATGAAAAAGAAAAACAGTTACTTTCACTATGACTTACGGAACTCGCAAGTTCATCGCCGCAGTAACAAATGTTCGCCATAGGATTCTTCAACTGGACAACTTCAAGCCAGTTTTCATCACAAACACTTACTTCTCGAAGATCCCTTCTAGTATTGTCCTCCCAACGACGCCTTGGTCTCCCCAACGATTTCTTTTCTTCCGGCTTTCCAACTAACGTAAGAGGGAATAGAAACCTCGTTTTTTTCCCTCATCCGAGCTACATGATATGCCCATCTTAATCGTCGCGATTTCATTATTCTTACAACATCGGGTGAGTCGTACAGTCCGTGGACTTCTTCATTATGCAGTCTCCCTCCATTCCCCAGTCACTCGTCCCATTTCGCCCCGTATATCCTTCTCAAAATCTTATTTTCAAACACGCGTAATGTATGTTCATCTGCTAGGGCAATACTCCCAACTTTCGCAGCCATGGAGTATTAGCGGCAGAATAACCGTTCTGTATATTTTCAATTTCAACATTCTTGATATCAAAAAGAACACACAGAAAAGAAACAAACAAAAGCAATCCAGTTTTTGTTAGATATCTGTAGGAAAAAAATATTGTCAGATGATGTTTCTAAATTGGTAGTACAATTTTGAGGGTTGAAAATTCTAACCGAAACGATCTAAAATATAACTTACTTACTCTGTGGCTTACCGAACTCGCAAGTTCATCGCCGCAGTAGCAAACGTTGTCCATAGGATTCTATCCTGAGCAAGATTAAGCCTTTTTTCATCACAAACACCTACTTCTCGAAGATCTCTTCTAGTATTATTTTCCCAACGCCGTGTCGATCTTCCCAACGGCCTCTTTCCCTGCGGCTTTCAACCAAGATGGAATATAATCTTAGTTTCTCTCCCATCCGAGCAACATGGCCTGCCCACCTTAGTCGTCGCGATATTCTTACAACATCGAGTGAGTCGTAAAGTTCGTGAAGTTCTTCATTATGCCGTCTCCTCCATTCCCCAGTCATCTCGTCCTGTTTCGGCCCGTATATCTTCCTCAAGACCTTATTTTCAAACACTTGTAATGTATGTTCATCTGCTAGGGTCGTACTCCAACTTTCGCAACCGTAAAGTATTACCGACAGAATAACCGTTCCGTATATTCTCAATTTTAACTTCCTTGATATTAATCGTGAGGATAGGAGTTTCTGGACTGAGTAGAAACATGCGTTGCCCGATTTTAAACGATTTTTTACTTCTTCCGTGACTGCTTGTTACATACGCTCCCAAGTATTTAGATTCGTTTACTTTCTCTGTGTTCTCATTCTTAATTGTAATGTATCTATTTCCTTCTTTTCCAGTGTTTCTGCTTTTCATTTTTGTTTTCTCTATGTTCGCCTGTAGACCTAACTCATCGCACGCTCCTACTAAGACATCGGCGTCACTTTGTAGTGCATCTATGTCGTCCGCTATTAAATATACATCATCCGCGTATACGATTCAAGCCATTCAGTGCTAGCCCGTTTTTGTTGTCCTCTTTTATTTTCATAATCGCATATTCTAACGCAACGCAAAGCAGATCTTGTTTCAATCCGTTGCGTATTTCGAAACTATCTTATATACCTACCCGTACTCTGCTTATGGGGTCGCTGAGACACATCATCACTAGTTGAACAAGTTATTTTCGGAATTCCAAATTCTACCACGATATTGTATAGTTTTTTCCTATTGATAGAGTCGTATGCTTTCTTAAAATCAATAAATAACTGGTGAACAGTCCCATTTCTTCTCCAAAATTTGTCTCGAGGCAAAAATCTGGTCCAACGTGGATCTATTTTTTTTTCTAAATATACATTGTTGATCTCCAATTATTTCATCTACGTATACGCTTATGCGAGTTAGCAGGATATTACTCACTACTTTCTAACACGTTGAGAGTAACGAGATTCCGCGATAATTATAGTCTGATTTATCGTCCTTTTTTATAAACAGGAACTATTATTGAGGTTTTCCATTCTTTCAGGAAGCTTCTCCTTTCTCCATATAGCACTTATCAATTTATGCAGTTCCACCCACTTTAATTAATTCGGCTAGAATATTGTCTATTCCTCCTTATTTGAAATTTTTCAATTTCTGTACCGACACTTCGACCTCGATATCGCTAGGTTCAGGTATTCACGGTGCTCCTGTATATTTTTTTAATTCCTCTGTTTTTTTCTCCGTTGTGTACATTAAGAAGTTTGTCGAAATATTTTTTCTACATATCGTTAATTTTAGTAGGATCCGCTTGAAGATCTCCGCGTTCGTTTCTAATCATCCCTAATCTAGGCTGGTAACATTTCCTTAACGTGTTTACCCCTTTGTACAGTTCTCGGATGTTATTTGTCTTGCCGTTTTCCTGAATCTTCTGCGTCAGATATTCTCGCTTTTTGTTTCTGAACCCCCGTGTGGCGTTGCGCGTTACTGTATTTGTTGCATGTGATGACATTTGCTTCGTTTTTATTGCTTAGCAATCGTTAACTTGCTTGTTTCTGTTTCTCATGAAGCGTACGGCATTCTTCATTAAACCAAGACTTGTTTTTCTGCTGTAAACGTGGTCGGTTTATTAGCCTGTAACTAAATAATTTCAAACTAATAATTCTTACTGCCTTTTTTCAAATACAGAGATCAGGCTGGACTGATTAGTTTTTACTAGTTTTGTTCTACAATATTTTTTAATTTGACTTCTATTTATGACCTTTAGGCATCTAAGGCACAGGTTGAGATGGGGGGATTTGGGAAGGCGTCGGCCGGGACCTATGTTGAAGGTGCCATCTTGGCATTTGCGTGGTGTGACTGAGGAAAAACGCTTAAAAACCTCAGTCAGAATGATGTACCGCTGGGATCGAACCCACGACCCCCCGAATGCTATTGCAATGCTCTACCACTGAGCTACGGCAGGTTGGTTTGTTCTACAATAGAATTGAAATGAAGATACTGTATGTCACATTTTAACCATTGAAGTTTACTTTGCTAGAAGCCATTATGCGTACGCCATTTAAGCTAATTATACAGGTTATACATAAATGGCTGTGTACTTCTGTTAGAATTTTTTTCAACATGATCCCATTGAAATACCAGCATGAAATTGCACATACAATCTAATCAGAAGCAAATTTAACTTTTTTTTTTCAAAAAGATAAAATTTCGATTCTAGTTATTCAAAAAACAAATTGTTTCATTTTTTTATTAAAAAAAAGTATAAAGATTGGTCTAATTAGATCAAGTAATATATCAAATTACAGCGCTTGAAATTCTGAAACGAATGGTGCAAGTTTGAGCTGTCTAGGTTAAATAGCTTTTGAGTTTGGGGCTTTTAAAAGTTTCAAAACGCTTAAAAAATCAGTGGATTTGTTTTTATTATTATTATTTTTAGCAATATATATATAACAAAAAACAAAAGTGACAACAAAACCATGAAAATTTTGTATTTTTACTACACGCTTTTTATTAACTTACTCTGTAATCATGTTTCATCTCTGGTACAAATCTTGCAACGTTAATTTAACTCATTTCCCTATGTCATACAGTGATGAAATTTTGCACAGCAACGTAAGTCGGGTGACAATACAACATTCCATTGTTACTTTCATATACGTATTTTAATATTTTGTTATTACAGACTTCTTTATCCTAAAATAAATACTAACCTGCACCGCGACTGGGTTTGGCTGGTTGCAGAACACTTTAGGATTTGGACTACAAAATATTAGCTGGAGAAAAAGTATGAACACTGAAATATTCCCAAAAATAATATATTAAAAAAGGATTTTAAAAAATAAATTAAAAAATACACGCATTTTAAGCAAAAATAAAAGCGTGGGTGCTCTTGCTTACCTTATCATAATATCTAAGAGCACCCACCCTTTCATTGTCAGATTCATAAATTTATTATTATTATTTTTACTTTTTGGTCCATTTTTCTTTGCTGAAAATGCGTGTATTAAAAAAAAAAATATTTTTTAATTTAAATTATTCAGTCTCGCCATAAGTATTACTACTTATGAACAAAAAATTCGGATTTCCGAGGCTTCATATTCCAGACCATTGGTTGATTTGATATGGAATGACCCTATCGCGTCCTGGAAATTTCGACCGCAATAAGTTTCTTTCATTGTTTGTCTCTGTCCTATTGGAACCACATGTACAAATTGAAGTTTACCCATTCTGATCATAAATTTTTCGTGAAGTATCGAGATCCTTTCAGTGGCAGTATTACTGGCCTCATTTTCCAAGAAAGCGGGTCCCAACCCCACCACCAGCGTACAATGCACACCAAACAATGACTTTTTGAGGATCCAGTGGTTTGTGTTGAATCACTCATAAATTCTGTTTGTCCACAATTCGGTTTATTAACACACCCATTCAGTTAAAAAATATGCTTCATCACTGAAAGATAATTTTCCGAAAATTCAGCTTTTGTAGTTCCTTAATTCAATTGACAAAGTTACGAGTTCTGAGATTTAATTTCTTAGATATGCCTTTCTTAATTTAATTTTTTTTTGTAAGTCTTCAATATAAAATAAGGTTGTATCATTCTTGTTCTTATATAACTAGAGCAAAGGTGATTCTATGTGTGTTAAGGAAATGAAATTTGTGTTTTGAAATTGCGTTTATACATATCGATTCCTGACAATACAATCCTCAGTTATCGATATTATATTCTAAGTTAACACCCAGTTACAAGTTCATGCTTATCTTCTTATATACCCTGTAGATATTAATGTACATAAACCCTATCATTCAGTTGTTTCAATGTGTGTTACTAAGTGTAATTATTTTATTTTTTTGTGGGGCGTGGAAGCTTAATAAAAGACAGAGACAATCTCAATCTTCGTCATTCATAAAACAATCAGTTATAAAAAAAAATGTTACGACATTATTTTGATTTTGAATTTCACTTCTGGCCTTTAGGGCTATGATTCCGTCAGACCTTTTCCCTGTAAGGGTGTCAGACCTAAAATTCTCGAAAAAGACCTTCCCCCAAATTCAATTTTTTTAAGATAAAAAATCGATAGAAACCATCAAAATTACGCTTATTCTCTCACAATTTTGACTTTAAACCTCCAAACTGAAAATCAGGGTTTCTTTCAGGCATGCTTTCGGAGATTTTCAACCACTTCTCGATAAGAACTAGTCTCTTTGAGGTTAAGTAAGGAAGTACGACATATTAAGTTACATTATCATTTTATATTTTTAGCACATTGGAGTAAATATGCATTATTTATAATTTTCGTGAGCCCCCCGAAATAAAATCTTCTGGAAGAAACAGTGCTGCAAATCCTGGTGGAATCCCTGTATGACAGAATATATAAGAAAGAAAAAGACACTTTGTTCCTTTATTGTATGGCCTTTGCCTGGAAGAAGATATATAAAGCAACAAATAGAATACAGTAACCGTTTTGACCTTTGAATCTTTCTTTTTCTAATGCATAGTGATAATCATACATGCATTTCTCGAGGTTATAAAATACGCCGTGTTTCAAACAGAAACTTCATGTATGCCAGCCGTGGTTATCCATATTCTCAGTGTTGAAAAACGAGACAGGCTGTATTGTGTGTACCTGACGTATAATGTCACGATTTCCAGCTTTAAATCCCCACCAGCACTTATTCTCGCTTCACTCTGTTCTGGAAGGGAAGGGCGGGGCATGGTGGATATAACTCCAAGCGGAAACGTGATTTAAATTTGATGAATTATGATTAATTTGCGTTTTAACTGGACTCTCTGTCTGTGTGTGGGCGAAATGGAAGAACACGCTCACCTGCAAGGAATTCCTCATAGCACTACTAGTGTCTGTATATCGACTGTTATATGACTACAAATTTAGCCAGTTTTGATGTACAAGACTGTTCTTTTTTTTTTTTTTTTTAATGTGTTTTGCAGTCTGACGCTAAACAGTGTTTTCATTTCAACTACGGACAGCTAAGTGAATGTAGTGAATATGTATGAGGGTAATGTACTCACGTTCCAAAGTCATGGACTTGGTACCAAGTATCGTGAAGATTGCTTCCTCCATCTAGCGCGGCGAAGTTCGGTAGTTAATCGACTTGACATTGTTTCCACAAATCGACAGAGCTGGAATAGGGTCACTTTTGGTGACCCGGCCTGACCCGAACATAGGTGGTAATCCGATCCGAAATTTGACCTGGTGGGCTCTGTTTCATGAACGGTCTTCACTCTGCACTTTTTCACTTTGCAGGACTTTATAAGAGTGAAGAACAGATTGTGTTTCATGAATAGTTCTTCAAACTTTTCAAAGTGAAGTGCTGAATACATTTTCACGAAACACTTTTGAAAGACTTATAGAAATATTCGTGTAACACATTTATTCTGCATTCTGAAATTTCTGCAGAGTGAAATGTATAGAGTGACTGTTCATGAAATAGGGCCGTAGTCTTTCTTAGCCCGGTGACGTAGTCTTGTTCGTGTGGTTTGAATTTGTCAGTTTTTTAATTTGTGGGATACCTTGAGAAGTAGGCTTATGTACGGGTAATTTCATTTTTAATAGTTTTAAAAGAGTTTAATACTTTTATCCTATTTAAACTTCAAACACAAAATTCTGTCAGAATAGCCTTACCGAGGGGGAATATTTGCACACCTTCGACGGTATTTTTTTTTCTTTCCGGACTATTTCCATTGTATTACTATTGTTAGGAAGGTTTTGGCGTCGTATATGACCCGCGGTCCCGGTCAGCCCTGAAAGAAATACTATACAAATGCAAAAGTGTATAATAAGGAAAGAATTAAATATCAGCATTGTCTTCCGTGATATCGGGCCGAAATCGGGTCACCTGATCCCCAGCATAGAACCGGTCTAAAACGACCCGGTGAGTGGTGACCCGTTTCAGCTCTGCTGGAGAGATGTTGACCTATATCGTCTGGCTAGCCGCTTACATAGTTCCCTACTATTTGTAATTGAAAGATCTTGGATACGAATCAGATCCAGTGGCTACAACCTAGGGGCCCCGCTATAACCTATAGCTTAACTTATAACCTAACCCGTCACGACAAAGGAGATAGGTAATTGGTGCCCTAACAAAGTCAATAGTGCGAATGGATACTCCACTTCCTGCTTGTGCTCGATTGGGTTAATGGTGGGCAAATGCGGTTGACATACCATTATGTTTGGAAGTGTCCAGAATGTTTCTCCCAAAATTTCTGAACAATTTCAGGTTGTTGTTCCGGTGTATTATCCTGATGGAACATCTCATCGTGTACAGAAAGTCCATGAAGGGCTTACATTAAACCTTTTTGAGACAGTAAATAAACCCAATCGCTTCGCTATAGGTCATATGGAGGAACCGACGATTCACAAGTTCCGGAACTGTTCATTCAAGTGTTCCGGTTACTTTCGCCTGTTCAGTTCCATCGTTTGGTGACGTGTAACAATTCGTCTTGAACGTGTGCTGTGCCCTTTCATAATAATTTGTTTCCAACTTCTTCGGTGGTCTAGGCAGTAGAGTACGTCAGAAGACGGGTTCGATTCCCCTCCATTACATTTTTCGTTGTTTTTTTCTTCTTCATAGATCATTCGTATATGGTGTTTTCACCACTGAATTTGCAATACCTGCTATGTGTTCAAAAGTCAGAAATTGAGTTCTTGGTGGCATTCGAAAAAAAATCACATTCCCCTTCTTTTGAGATCACAGTTATGTGTAAATTATTCCAAAGGTTTTAAATTAAAAAAAAAAATCTGTTGTGCTTGGTTTTGTAATTGCTGTTATGTGAAAAATAAGATTTTCACCAATTTTTCCTGGTGAAATTTAATTGACTATACTTGCTAACAGATACTCACGGTAATTAACATACATTAATATCGAAATAAGTAAAAATAACAGGCAGCTTAAAACATATTTTATTGCTCTCCTGAAATATTTATTAAAATGCACATAGGAGGTATTGCAAATTCAGCGACTAATTGCTACCTCCTGGGTACCTGGCTACCTCATGACAAAACGCCATGGTCATTCTACCCGACCACTTGGCATCCGAGCGCATGAGCTGTTAAAGAATTTAAGTGCAGACCGTCCAACTTTGTGTAGTGTCCGTTTTAGTCTCCGTCCCCCCGTGGACAATTGCTCGTCCACGGATTGATTAATATCTCTTTGTCAAGTCTAAAGAAATCGGAGACATCTATGATTCAGTTCCAGCAATGTGTTCGTGAGCTGCAGAGTCAGTACCCGAATTTTATCTCTGTTTTTACAAATGGATCCAAATCAGATGAATCTGTTGGATGTGCGTTTGTTATAGATGGGGAAGGCCGCCAATATTGTCTTAATCCCAAATCCAGTATTTTTAGTGCTGAGTTATATGCCCTTCTAAAGGTTTTGGATTTTAGTTTTGTTCGTGGTTTCAAATCGTTTCCTTGTTTGTACAGATTCGCTCAGTGTCGTATAGTCTCGAAAATATGTATAGTAAGCTCGTGTAAGATTATCATATCTAAGACACATGCCATCTGCTCTGTAAGTGGTAAGGTTGTCTTTTCCTGGATAACAAGTCATGTTGGTATACATGGTAATGATTGGCAGACCAAGCTGCTTATGAAGCCTCTTTAGGAGCTAACATTGACATTCAGCATGTCCAATTTCAGGACATATATTATCGACATATTACCTGGACTGAATGGCAGTGACGATGGGATGACGTTGCTGTCAATAAGGTGAAAGAAATTAAGGCAACTGTTGCTCCATGGGAATCATCTTGCCGAAGTAGTAGGCGTGAAGAAGTACTTTTATGTCGCCTATGTATAGGGCACAGTCGCCTGACGCATGGATTTCTTTTTCGACCCTCCGAATGCGATGCAGTTTTAAGTATTCGTCACGTGCTTTTAGATTGCCGTAGATTTAATCATCTCAGACAACGTTTTAACATCCTCAATGACATGACGTCAGTGTTAGGGGATGCGTCTGATGTTTTGCAGAGAATTTTTATGTATGTTCGAGAGAGAGGTCTATCACCGTCTATTTGAGATGATTATCTTTCAGCTGTCAAGTTTTATCTTGTTATTAGTTTTATCTGTTAACTTGTGAAGGCCTATTTACAGCCTTCCGGGTTTAAACTTGTTATGCTAAAGGTCATATACCTCTTTACTTTTTATTAGATTTTATTAATGTTTATACTGGTCCTTTACAGCAGTAAGTTATGTATCTGAAGACCTGTTACACCTTAAGTTTTATATATTTTTATTCTCTTATCAGCTATGTTTACACGTGACAAAGATAAGGGTCTTCCCCGTATCGGGACGGGCGTAAGTCATAGTGCTGTTACTGCCCATAAAATTGATTTTATCTTATATTTTACAGGTTTTTGCCGAGAAAGCGTCAGCGAGTTAGTGGTCAGGTTAGACTTCTTTTGTCAGAGATGGAAAGACCAGATATCATTCCCTTCTTACGTGACTTTTGCTCCCTCTTATCTCGTTTGTTCAACGGCATTCTTTTCTTCACTAAAAACAGTCTGCGGGTTCATTCTTCCTGGTAGATATTAATCAATGCTGGATTAAGCTGTTTGGGGACAATGGGCTATATAGACTCTGTTAGAACCCTGTTACCTATTCTCTATAGTTGTAATGGTAACTGACCTACCTTTAGTAGGGCTCCTCAACGATGTGGGGCCCTGGGCTCCGTCCTCTTTAGACCCCCTTAATCCGGCTCTGGTATTAACTGTACATATAAACTACATTGAGTACTCCAACCAGTATTGAAACTGTAGAAAATAGTGTTCATCATTCCACACTCCTAACCATTTTCTGTTTTAATAAGGTCAAATGAGCTGGATTTCAGTGACCTTTTCGAGCAAACAATACTGTAGGATCTATACCAAGTGTATTCCGTATTCGACCACTTTATTAATTATTATTATCTTTTATCAACGGTACCAATAGGTTCTCGAAGTCTGGCGGCCCTTGCAAAAAACTCTGTGGCAGGATACAGAAACAGAAACAGAAATACTAAGATAACATGGCCTCTCCAAGAACGCCAAGTGAGTGAGCCGCCATCCACTGGCTACTGCGACTCTCCTACATGCAGTCAATCGACTACAGGCTATGGCGCGGGTGTGGATGCTACGGTTTCCATCTCACGAAGGCACTTACCGCGTGTCGGTTCGTGTATAAGAAAAGAAAGAAGGTGAAACAAGAAGACAGGATAGCGCGAGAAGAGTTTCCTTGAAACGCGACATCGTCTTAGTTTTATCTCTTCGAGAATGTTCTTCTTGGGGACGTAGTTGTGATGCAGGGAAGTTGTCTTCGGAGCGTCATCTGACACCGAAATTTCTATGATGACGGTTTCTTTCACCACCAATCCTTGAGGTATTCCGATCGACTTCTTTGTGCGCATGCTCAGTTCTTCATTCACATCGGATTGTTCGTCGCTGCCATGTTTATTAGTTTATTTATGCTTTGTTTATTTACTTTGAAAAGTGTTTGTCGACTTTCGACATCAAACCGATCTTCCTTTCTGAGTAGAAATTTTAAAAATGACGTCATCGTCTGCGTGAACTTTTTTTGAAGCAAGGTAACTAAATTTACAACCTAAAAATGTGGAAGTGATACTTAAGGTAATTTTTTTTTCACCGAGATAACATTTAGTTCAGAATCTAAGACGCTAACGCGATATTTGATCCTTTCGCTACGTAGAAGTATTACTAAGCGGAATACAGTATATTCCAGGATATGACTTTAAAAAAAAATGGCACCGAACCCCGTAAAATCACCATAATGTTGGTGGTATTGAACTCGTCTTATCATCCTCAGCAATGTGGTTTAGATGCTGAAGGGTTTGGCATTAGTCTCAAGGAAGTGTATAAATATTTTTCTACATACCTACAATAGTAATACATTTCAAAGATTGTAATAAGTGTTAACCTGTTTCCCCCCCCACCCCCCCCCCCCCCCCCCCCCCCACACCCACAAATATTTCGACTGGCTACGGGCTCTTGATTCATATCGAAGTAGCATTGGAAATTTTATTTGAGGATCCTTTTTACCGTAAATAATTAATTTGACCAAGGTTGACTTTAGCAGAGAAGATGTTAACTTTTAATCTAAAAATATTTCAAAATATCTACATCTTGTAGGGATGTTCTTTAGCAGCTACACTCGTAGTTGGAACCTTATCCGGGTGGCACGATGCATAGAATAATTTCTAATTGAATTTTATTTAGAGTCTTTATGTATCTGAGCGATGCCACGCGTCACGCACTGACATTTAGAATACACTTTTCGACTTTAATTGCCTTAAAACTTCTCTTATAGTTGCTACAAAGGTGATTTCAGCACACCGTTGGATAGAGGAGACAGTGAAGAATACATTCCCGGTGAAAGAACACGTAATCAGTAAGAATATACTATTTATTATTTAATGTTAAAGTTGTCGTCACGCACTGACATTTTTGCAACCCACACTTACACTCTGACATACATTTCCCCCAAATTCTCACCTCCCCAAAAATTAAAAAAAAAACACACACACATCCAAGATTAATGTGTTACGTTTAATTTCCATTAAAAAAAAAAATCCAGTGTATTAATATAATGAGCGTATAGGACGGAAACACAGCGTCACGCACTGACATCTGTGAATTATTAGATGATTTTGCCTTGTAAGTATTGCTTTATTGTTTTAAAACTGACGGAGTCATTTACAGATTCTAGATAACATCACTATAAAATATAACGCTTGGTCAAAATTCTTGTGTTCCAAAAGTTAAAATGTTTAAATCTATATTAGAGTGATTCTACGAATAAGTGAAACCCTGTAGTAAAAAGTCAAATATACAGTGAACATTTTGTAGAGTAGTGCAAACAGCTCATGGAAGGTATCCAAGGCCTCAAGTAAGAAAAAGCAAAGAGCGCACGTGCCTCCCAGGGATTCCTCCAGGACTTTTAGTTTGGGGGTGTAAATGCAAAATTGGGAAGGCGTAAGTGGAATTTTGCACGGTTTCCATCGTTTATAACTGTAAAAAAAATTTAAGTTAAGGTGCGCTCGAGAATTTGGGAGTGACCCCACACAGGGGGTCTAGGGAGATTACGTCCCCAAGCGGGGACTGTGGGGGCGGCAAATGAATATAAGGAGGGAACGTTATACACCTTGTGGCTCTTTCCAAGGGGCACCAAAATCGGATATTGTTCCCCTTGCAATAATAATAATAATAATAAGTTGCAGCCCTGGGTATACGATGTGTATTTACTAAAATTACTTTAACAAGTCTTAGTACAAATGCATAGTGAACTTTTGTTGTTAGATTATTGAAAAATAATCTAGAATTTTACTTGATTTATTTATGAGTTTTTTACAACTAAAAATGTAGGAATGCAAAGTTTAAAACAATATATACTACGCTTTCTACTTATATATATATTGACATAAATGAATGACCTATTTTATTGTAGTCTTCTTTACGGCTTAGCAGTTAAAACTCGATCGCATGCTCATGCCAGTACGTCAGGCTCTGTTTTTCTTCCTATATGTTGTTACTACCTGCTACCTGGTATTGTTTTTATGACAATACAGTTTTAAACATTCCCCCTATTAAGTAATACACTAGAAAGTTGGGTTGGGGCCATACTTTCAGAGTTTGGGACATGTATATCAAAGTGTAAGTGCGGGTTATGAAAATGTCAGTGCGTGACGCAAACTTTAATAAATAAATTAAACACAGCCATATTCAATCCACTGGTGGATGAGGCCTCTCCTCGAAGGGAGGAGTTGATCTACTGCTCCGTCGCTGACCAGACGGGTTGGCCGTCACTTTGATCGCCACTGTTTTTTTATTCACAGCAGCTCCCCAATTGTCCTCACAATGCTGGGTCAACACCGACATTTTTTAGCCCCATCGGGAATCGAACCCGGGACCGCTCGCACTGAAGTCGAGCGCGCTACCGACTAGGCTACGCAGAAGCTCGAAAACTTTACTTTAACATTATATGATAAATAGTATTTTTGATATAAACGTGTTATTTAATCGAAAACGTGATCCTCAGTATTTTTGCTAGCATGCTATATCATATGTCCAATTTGCATTTTTGAACCCCTCGGAGGTATACCACAATTACAGTCGAAAAGTATATTGTTAATGTCAGTTTGTGACTCGTGGTATTACTCGTTAATGTATTACACAAAACTTACTGTGATTAGAAGAAACTTTTGAAATAATTTTTATTTAGCATTTGACTCTAACGCACCACATGAAGACACATTACGTTTCACCAAATATTCTGCAGTGTACAGCACTTTTCGTAGTACATTGAAAGCCGAATAGTCACCATAATCTGAAAACGCCACGCACTGACCACACTATGTTAATGATTTAGAGAAAAACTATTGGGATTAGAAACAAAGTTTAAAATACTTTTTTTTTTTATCAGCATTTGACTCTAAAACACCATACAAAAGCATTTTACTTTTCATCAAGTATTCTGCAGTGTATAGTACTTTTTATATGTGGAGTGTCACGCACTGACACAATTATGTAATCGATTTGTATAATGCTTGCCAGGGCGCGTGGACGATTATTAACAAACAAACCAATAATTCATGCCAATGTAGAAAAGAGCGAAGTTTAATTTACCATTTTTAAAATTTTAAATTCATACATTTTTAGCTGAATAATTCACTGTTAAAATGAAGTAAAATCATGGCTGTTTTCGTGAATTTTTAAATAACTCCAACACAGAAGCTAACAGATGACTTTTTTTTTTTTTTTACTTCTTTAGGAAAACGTGTATGGTATACATTTCAAGAATCGATTGCACTAATTAAAATAAATCCACGGTACGTTTCAATTTGTACCACCCGGTGTGACATATTCGTGGGATTGCTCATCTATAACTGAGCCGGGATAGGATAAGGGAAAAAAATGTGGGAAGCAGTCGTATACAGATTATTTTGGAGGTACAATCCTTGGATTTACCTGGTATGACTTAGAAAAAAAAACTCAGTCAAGATGGTCAGCGATTGGTATCAACCCCCAGGACCTTCTGAACGCGAAGCCAACGCTCTACCAACTGAGCTACGGTCGCTTGGTATTAATTTCTAAATATGGAAGTTTTGCTTTTATTTACGAGAAGAATCATGATACGTTTTAAATCATTCTAAAATTTAAATGCATCTTTTAAGGTTTTCTTTTTCTCAGAAACTTAGCATTGGGGGAAAAAACAGACGACCAAGGACGTTACCAACTATATGCTAGCGTAATTGTCGATTTTCTTTTTTTCTTGGCTAACATTTGACTTTCAAATCATGCTGTATTTTCGTAGTGTCGCATGGGCTGGACGCCAACAACTCCATCAAAGTAACTCTGGATTTTGTGGCCACATTTCTTTTACTGTGTCGAGGTGTGTCAACTTCATTACATTCTTCGTGATGTTAAGAGTAAAGTGCCTACTTTATAGGCTGTTTCTTTCCCCCCCTGTATTGCTTTCTGATGCGTGTGAATTAGTTGTAATATTTTATACTTGGAATTTTCTCGTATATTCTGCAGTCTCTTTCACTCCCTCTTTAGTGTTACAAAACTTTCAAAGTTCATTTAATACAAAGATTAGTTTCAATAAGATTGGTCTAATTAATGTCCTTAGAGACCACCGCTTCCAATGTTGTGCTGTGAAAAGGACAACATGCACCTGTTAACAGTAAATTAGGCGAAGGGCTTTTGAAGGCTTAGATTGGGAAGGTGTAGGAGGATACAGTTGGAGATGCTTTACCAAGTTACAAATTCCCACCGCATCTGTACAGAATTGGTATCAATATATCCTCAAGGGCGTCGCCAGGAATTTTGTCAAGGCGGAGGGGGGGGGGTGCAATTTACAGATGAATCATGAAGAAGAGCAAGTTATAGTCATTTATTTATTTATTACATACGATTACAGAACGTTCATTAGACTACAATTTACTATTTTCTTAGCATAAGTGATTTACAGGCTCACAATTTTATTAAACATCATTTTCTGGTTAATTAGGGTTTTCTCCTTCTAGTAGCACAATCGTTTGTAAAGGCAGAGCAAGATATGGCTGTGTTAACACTTTTTGGTGCCCCAGGGCAACCATCACTTGTTTGTGTTAAATCAACACAACAAAATGTTGTTGATTTCGGTGATTTAACACACAGGATGTGCTTTTAATGCTGATTCAACACAATATTAGTACTATCATAGTGTTTAATCATCGAAATCACACAACAAACGGTGTTAACAAATAAAGTGGTGGTCTCCTAAGGACAGCGAAAAGTGTTTTTAATTAACACAGTCAATTTTTTGCAGTGTACCAAATTCGCCATTTATGGAAAGGTAGGTAAAAATTACCAGGCACCTATAGATACTTCCCGGAAACCTTATTTTTCCTTCCTACTTTCTAGGGGAGGACTTATTAATAGTTTGCTGAACGATATAAAATAATTTCAAACATAAAATAAAATTGAAATTATCATAATTTTCACATTAACTTAATGGAATCTGAACTCAGAACACAGTACAATATTTTTTTAACAGTGACTTCTCAGTAACGCCGGACACTAACGTATCTAACATCTGTGAATAGTCAGGATCATGAAATGCCTGACATGTTAGAGCTCCGTTGTCCATTACAATAGAAATTAATGTGGTGTGATCAGTGACTATTAGTGAATTTGAAGTCACAAAAACCGAGGTGGTATAACATTATCAGACATAGAGGACTTTCAATGATTCAGGCAAATTTAAAACGGTGGGTAATAGCCTTTTTATCAAATCTTGTGTTGGATGTCGAAGATTGCAGAAATAGCATATTTTAACAAACATTAATAGATAATTTATGTGCAAGAATTCCTATCGAAGAAAAGGTTTTCTAGGTAAAGTTTCTGTTCTGCATTCTCCCAGCATCATACGTCGGCTTGGACCAAAATTATCTAAAAACCTATCAAATTCAGATTCGCTTTGAGAGCCCGTGGTAATCAGGCTAATTTTTTAAAAAACATGTATTAAAAAATAATGGGCAAATCACATTCAACAATGACATTTTAGGAAATGGGTTGGATAATTCTTAAGAATGACTATCAAATGAAGTAATCGATAATTTGAAAATCTTTATTATTGATGAGAACTTTAAAGTCCTGAGATATGCCGGCTTAATTTTCAAAATATCTCGGATAAAAGAATTAGCTTCAAAATATGAAACAGTTCATGTCATCAATGTTAATGTTAGATGAGTCGCTTTTCAAAATTTCAGTGTTTTTCTTGATTTGTTCGGTATTTTTAAAAATTAAAAATATTTCCTAAAGAATGTGTATTTTACGATTGGCTTACTAGTGCTTTCAAACTTTGTATATAAATACGTGTGTGTGAAAGCGCGCGCGCGATAAAGAGAAAGAGAAAAAGACTTCTCTTTTATTGACTTTCTAAATGAACTGTTTCAACTTCACAAACCAGAGTACGCCACATGGAATAAAACTTACAGTAGAATAATAATATTCTTGTTTTTACTTTTCACATAGTTTGTTTGGTGAATATAAATTGGCGTATTTGTGATTACATGCATTGAAATTATTATGGTTGAAGAAGTGTAACGGGAGGATCTCAAATAGCTTCTTATGAAACGCATGCATTGAAAAACATAAAAACATACATCAAATATATGAAAATAGAATAGTATTTGGTATAAAATCTGAAATCCAGGGGGTGGGGGAGCAAGTGCCCTTCCCTGGCGACGCCCTTGAATATCCTGTCGAAATTATACTAGCGATACAACAACAAATATATTTCATTTAGCTTACTGCTTTTAGGTGATTTTTCATTTTCAACATAACAGTTATTCAGCCATTTAAATATCATTTAGAAATAGCAAAACTTAAATGTTACGTATACCAGTTTCGCAATTTGTGGTATAACATGGAACCGTTTCCATAACAGAAATATTTTCATGTATCTCACTTATTGGTATTCTATATATCCTAACTAAAGCTTTATATTACTTTAAAATCGTAATGCTTTTCTTTCTATTCCAGAATATTTTTTTCTAATCTAAACCCCAAAACTGTAACAAGTTATGTTAATATCATATTAATAGTCTTGTTCTTGTACTGAGATCGGAAAGCCTGTATACCAATTTCAAGTAAGTCAAGAAACGACAACTCTCGAGACGAGACCGAAACCAAGACCGGAATTTTCAAATCGAGACGAGACCAAGACTGACCTAAAAAATTTGAGACGAGAACGAGACTGATGCTATTCTCGTCTCGGTAACATCCCTAGATCTGAAATAAAAGTTATACAGAAATTAGACTTCTTTAACGGTTATAGAAAATATTAACCACCCTCATTAACTGTGCGCGTTAGTCACCTTTGACACTGAACCAGAGATTCTCCCAGTTCAGCACAATTAGGGGTGTCACCCACCAAATTCTTGAGCCCACCCCTCCAAATAAAATAGTATCAGTTAAAATCGATAGAAACACTGCAAAACTATACTTGCAACCCCCGAATTTAAGTTTCACATCCTCCAAACTGAAAATCCTGGCAGAATCCCTGTACACTTCAAACAGTAAATTGTTATTCACAGTAGGTATAGTTCGATCGATGCGTGAGGATTGATTATATTTTCGTATCGCTATACGATTTTAATAGGAGATATGACTATTATCCTCAGGCGTCGACTTATTGAATTCCAAACGGTGACTATTATTTAAAGAATGTATTAATGATTTTTTTTTATTTAATTATTCTCAAGTGTCCAGTAACAGTCCAAATTGTATATGTTTTATACCCTTCACCTCCACCTGCGCGCTAACTAGCAGATATTTGAATGTTCTATTTCGCGACTCATCTATAAAAAATATATTCGGCGTTCTCTGGACATAGTAAAGATCCATTTAAAGATTTTGTTTTCAATTTTTCCGTTCAGTGATTTTCATATATTTTTGACAAGAATAAGTATTCTTATAGCCTAATAAAATTATGAAATGTCTTTGAAAGCGTGATGTCATGTGTCATGGTTTGAGTCACGTAACATGTCCATGTCTCCTTAACGAAACGCTTTAAATGTTGTTTTTAACTTAAAAAGAAAGAACAGTTAATTGTTCTCGTCGCATTGAATAATGTTTGTCTTTTGCAATACATGTTATACCAAACATAAAGGAACAGTAGCAGAATGTGACATCGTATGTGACACTGAAGATAGGAGCTGCGCAAGTGGCTTGTTTTTGCGAATCAATGAAAACATGGACAGTAGATGACAGTATAACAAGAAAAGGAAATCTTGTGCTTTTCAGTTGTGTTGAATAATTAATGTAAACGGTGGAGAATTAACTTATGTGACTGAAAGGCCCAGTGCTTCAGCTGTCATTGAAAAAGAAGGAAATCCTCCTATGTTGTCGCGAATGGTAGCTATCACAGAAGTCGTCTAAAGCAGTGATTACCTACCGTTCTTTTTCGTACGTGAACTATATTTGAGAATTGAAACAATTTGCGTACTTCGAATGGTGGTTACTCCCCTTGCAGATAGCATGCCAGCTTGCAACAAGCATGAGACAAACGTTTTGGAACGTGAGTGGCTTCTTTGAACAACATTGTTGCTGGTTGTTAAAACAAACCTTCATTCAAGCTTGTTGGAACAAGCATTTATGTGAGGAAGCTTGTCAAGCTTGAAATTTATATAATTTTTGTTTCGTTGCTGTCGTCTCTATGCGCATGACGTGCGAGGACTATTTCGGTGTAAGTTCCGCCAACTTTCACTACTACTACAGACCTGATGAGCTAAGTAGAAATAGCGCTTGGAAAGCAAACCAGGTCGAGTGGTTCCGTGGTCTAATGACTACAGCATCGAATGGCAGTGGTCCTCAATTCGATTCCTATCCAGGTTAACGTTAGTTTTTTTTTTCTTGTCCTGGCAAGAGTATTTCAACCTTGATTCTTGTAAACTCAACCAGACTGCTTGATTTAACCGTGTTTAAACTTTCTTTTCGCTTGATATGCTAAGCTTGCGTAATACATGTCAAAGGAATCTTGATTTACTTTTTAACTCAGGTCAGAATTGCTGTAATACAAATCAGCTTTCCAATCCCCCCCCCCTTAACATCGTTCATGATTGATAGAGAAATATTGAATTTATTTACCTTTTTTAACACCCACCAACTTGGAAAATGTTTTCATAATTTTGTACCATCCTGTATATCATTATAAAGAACCATTTACTTTTTTTTAAAAAAAAAACTTTAAAAAATATAATTAGTATTAACTGGCAAATTAGTTACAATGTCAATATGTAGCACAGAGTTTTCCCAGAGATACAGATGGGACTAGTTAACTAAAGTTAGTGGCGCTCAAAGGACGGTAATATTTCTTGAAACATAAGCAGTTAATAATCTAAACGCGGGAGAGAAAAAAAGGAAAAAAAAAAAGAATTGTCCAACAAAGTCATTTAATGTGCTGTCTGAAGTTAACGATGGTCATTTTGAAAGTTACTTAAGGCTTCTCTTAACGTTAAACCCGCCGTTTTTGTTAGACAAAGCTGTTTCATGTAGAATTTTTCGTTCCACTCGCAGGAACTTTCATCATTGTTAAAGTGTACAACAAAAGTTAAATTACATGTGGGCGTTAACGCACACGTTCACTCTCATATACCTCCTACTTGAGAGTCAAAACAGTGAAGGAGTTTCGTTTTAAGAAGTATATATGTGCAGGAGAAAGCATTGGGCACATGTAATGTACCGTCAAAAACTTTAATACTGCTCTATTGAAAAAATACATATTCAAAAATGGGGCTAAAGGGATTCCTCAAATTCCCGCAATTCTTCTGAAATAGAGGCAGGTCGAAATGAGCATGAAGTAAACGACTTTCCGGGTAAGTAAAGTTGATATAATCGTCACGAGTATCCAACTGGTCAATAATATTCAATCTCTTTAATAACAAATAAACAAAGCTTTCGATGAAATTATTGAATTCTTACTCCTGGTTTTTATGTAGCTACACATTTATTTTTTCGTTCCACATCTGGATTCGACTTGGTGTAAATGAATTATTGTTTCCTGGTGAAAAGCCGTCCCACTCACTAGGCATGGTACCGAGACCAGACTGGTCTTGGTCTCGTCTCGAATTCGAGATCGAGACTAAGGTCCTGGAATCGAGATGAGACCGAGACACTATGCATCGAGTCTTACTCCAGACGAGACCAATACTTGCCTCTCAAGACTCTCGTCTTGATCGAGACTATAAGCTTTATTTTCATGAATGTCGATAATATTAATTGAATGCTTTTATTGAAGTTGTTTCATACTAAAACAAGTTGTTGTGACAATTAGTATAATTCTGATAAATTTTATTTAACATGTTATATTGTAGTTTAAAAATATGACTATAAGTCATTATAAGTAGTCAAGCTATCAATACGTACCAAACTATTTTCTGTTGTCTTTCAACAATAATATAAAGTGTTTTGGGGACGGATGAATACAGACGTATATTTCCTTCTGCGAATTTTTATCCCCATCATCAGTCAAGAGCAGTATTATAAACTAATTGATTCGTGCGGCTGTGGAGTTTGGTAAATGCTGTTTTTAATTTCTTTGTATTTGATAATTTAATTATTTCTGGTACAAAAGTCCACAATAAGTAAAATGTTTGTCACGTACCCTACACTGTTAAAAATGTTGTTAACGTTGCTAGGAATTCTTAGGGAAGTTTCGTAGAATTTTTAGTATTTGTGTTGTTTCACTGTAATGGAGGAAAAACTCAGCGAGACACTTCTTATATGATTATCTGGATATTTTTCATTCTCTGTTCTGCACATGCGCAGAATTAGAAAACGGTTTCTTATTGTAGCTCTGCATGCAGTGTTGATTAAGAGTTTGCTGCCGTCATTGTGTCAATTATTTTGGTAGAAATGGGAAATATTTTGAGTAAATGGGAATTCCGAACCCTAATTGACAATTTCATAAATGATTAAAATGTGGCGTAACGCATGGGATCAATTTAGTTTATATCTTTGGGATTCAGCCAACATAATTCTAACACTCAACGGTGAGCAGTAAGTACAACGGTGTAATTTTGACCATAGGCGTCGTTAGCTTTTAAATATGGGGGGGGGGGGAATCCTACATTTTATATGCTAGATGAAATTTAGTGATTAGTAACTCATTGTCTACAGTGCAAAAACTTTCATTCATAAGCCTTCAAGAACACAGGGGCGAACCCAGGAAGGGGTTAGTGATATATTCCCCATCACCGAAACCCAATAAAGATATTTAAAAATTGAATTATAAGAAAAAATACTCGCTAAAAATATGTCTCCTCCCCGAAATGAAATCCTAGGATCTACCCTACAATCTTCAAGGTCTACCTGATGTGGCCCTCGGTATATTTAGTAACCCTCAGACTACTCAGTGCAGTAGATTCTAAGCAGGAAATTCTAGATATAGATCCATAAAATAAATCAATTTCAACACATAATACTACAAAAAGTTAAATCCAACCCTAATAGAGCTATGATTGGTTAATAGTCATAAGGCAATGCCAATTTATGTGCTCGTGTTAGAAGAAAGGAATCAAATATGTTATTGGTTATTGAACCAAACCATCACATGCAGAGGCGTTCATTTAGGTTCCGAAGTTTAATTTACATTGGATTTGAAGCCCTTAGAAAAATCTGCTACCAACAGGTTGGCTCTCCAATGAATCCTAGTGAGGACACCTATTCGAGTATTTCAATCGTAATTGACTTCTGTTCATTTGCGAATGCAAGATTAAGTTCGTCCATGTATATAAACTCAGAACTGCTACAACTTGTCACTCAAAGTTCCCGACTAATAGATAATCAAGTATTGCAAAGAGGTAACGAACAAGAATCTAATAAATGAGCTACTACGGCATATCTTGAATATACAGATACGGTACGTACGCACAACAACAACATTGATGATGAAGTTCTGGTAAGTCTCGGTTTCAAGTGTTAATACTATAATTTACGCAAACCACATTTAGTATCGTAGAAGAAATTAAACATTGATATGTGTCATGACTAGGATTGCCAACTCTAGAAAATAAAATTTGTAGTACCCCTTACAAATTACCTATGATATAGACCGGCTTTCAATAAACTATCAACAATTTATTTTGCCCCGCCGGTAAAATACGCGACCTTAGAAAATACATGACACAGAAAATTATTGGAGGAGACATGTCCCCTCCGTCCCCCCTCTACCGACGCCCGGACTTTTAACGAAGGAACCCATGTTCAAATCTCCTTTTATGTGATAGATGCCTTTTATTAGTCAAATTGCTAAAAATTCTCAGGTTACGTAACTTTCTCAGGATTGTTTCGGAAAATCTGTAGCAGTGTATGTTCATTTATTTCTAAAAATCTGGTAGAAAATTTCGACTAAAATGTAAAATTTTCATTTATAACGTAACAGTTATTCAGTCAATTTAAATATAATTTAGAAATAGCAAAACTTAAATGTTACGTATACAAATTTCGCAAATTGTGGTATAACGTGGATCCGTTTCCATAATAAAAATATTTTCCTGTGTCTCAGTAATTCGTGCTCTATATATCCTAACTAAAGCTTTATATTACTTTAAAATTGTAATGTGTTTTCTCTATTTCAGAATATTATTTCTAATCTAGACCCCAAATTAACAATGTAACAAGCTATGTTAACATCATATTAATATTCTTGTTTTTGTACTGATATTGGAAACCCTGCGTAACCATTTCAAATAAGCCAAGGGACGGCAACTTTTAAAGTCTATCGCCTTTCGAGACGAGACCGAGATTAACGAGAGACGAGACTGTGCTTTACAATCGAGACTGGTACCAACCAGTCTCGTCTCGATACCATCCCTACCACTCACGCTCATTTCGACCCATCTTTACTTCAGAGGAATTTTAAGAAATTTTCAGATTCCCTACTTCCTTTAGGGAATCCCTTGCGCCCCCTTTTTTAATTTTAAATATGCATTTTTGGATGGTGCAGATTTAAAGTCTTTGACAGTACCATGCCGCATCAGCTCTACTGTTCGTGGTGTTAGAAATATGTATCTCTAAAATTCATTTTTCCACGCTTTTGACAGCCTGTAGTTCCGTAACGCGGCTGAATTTTCCACCCTGTTTACTGGTATTTTTTCTTCTTTATTTTTTGGTGTACTATCATCCCTGGAAGTCTCTCGGTAAAACCCGCTGTATATTTTTTTTAATCCTAGGAAGTTGATTTATCAGACGATCTCTTCCGATTAAAAAAATTGGAAAAAGATTCAATATGGCCTACTTCAACTTTGCATTATAAACCTGATGAAAGATAATTTTTATCTGCCCGATTTTTTGCTTGTATTCCACCATGGCTTACATCTACATCATTAATTGTTGAGATATTACGTCATTTGTATCGATACCTCTTGCTCCAAAACTACACACTTTTTGACAAAGACAAACAAAATCAGTTTTCATCCTTGTACTATAGGGAAAGAATTCATAACTGAAATATTGAAAATATTTTTGGAACACCCTGCATCTACACCGACATGGAGGTAGTTTTCCGTATCGCTATCTAGCACCAAATGACACCCAAGCCAAGTTTATCGCTTCTATTACAAACAGTATTTTCACCAAAGGTACGCTTGCAGATATGAGAGCGTGTCTCGTACAGTCATAATTAAAGATACCATCCCAGACATACATGGAGGAGGCGAAAAAGAAGCGAGACACGAAGAGGAAGGCTGAATTCTAAACGAAATTGATCTTGCTGTCTGTATTGCATCACTGAACTACTGTAGCCAGTACTAGAATGGTAAAGCTATTACGGAAGTGGAATGCGAACTGGTGCTATCATTCTGGGCAAGGCTGGCTGACATTAAAGGGGAAGGTTCACAGTTTGCGACCTTTGCTATGGACTGTAGAAGTTACCTATACGAGTAGGGCTACCAAATGTATATGTTGGAAGAACGTGTATTTTTTTAAAATCTATCAAATGCCCTTTATTTTCAGCAAGCACTGAAGGAATAATGGGGATTTAAAAAAAAATCCTATGACACGACAAAGTATCGAGTGATGATCGTTATAGCATCCACAATAGCATATGGAAGAACATATAGTGATAACCACCTTCATAGCTTTCGTTTTTTTACTTTCTGTGAAACGGAGAGTACATAAGTTAGTGCGGGGTGCCTCAGCGAAAGCTTGCTTGTGTCGAAGTCAGAACGTTCCATAGATCGTACATCCTGACTTAACATTTAGACTTTCATTCTTTCATCACTTGTACCTGCATTTAGGTCTCTATTCCGGCTTTTCCTTTATCTAAAGATATAAGTCAGAGCGGATTTATTTTATAGTCTTTAGGCATTTAAGGTTCAGGCCGGGATGGGGGAGGGGAAAAGTATGTTGGAAGGTGTCGGCCAAGGCCTAAGTTTAATGTACCAGGTATTTGCCTGGTGTGAATGTGGAAAAACCACAGTCAGGATGTTGGGCTGCTAGGATAGAACACACGACCTCCCGATGCTAAGTCAACTCTCTACCACTGAGCTACGGCCGCTCGGTGCAGACACCTTGAGATTCTGTAATGTCTAAATAAGAGAAAAATTTTCATCGAAGTTTTTACCATTAACCCTTTTCACTCCGGACCTTCCTCACCAAAATTATTCCAATATCCGTTCGAACCGCGAGCTATGTATTTTCATCTGTACATGTGATGGAAGACGAGTGTATGCCGAAGACAAAAGCACAGAAGATGGATCAAGAGTGATAGGTTCGTCAATTGTCATCGTTTCACAACGTATTGTATCTTCGAAAAATTGTAATTGTAACGATCGTAAGTCGGGAAGCATCTGTACTGCTTCCTAAAAGTGTTGGGACTAAGTCCGGGAAATACAGAGGGTGCGGGAGTACTTCATTTTTGTCTACGAAGAGCAGAGATCAGTTTCTATTGCCCAACGATGAAACTGATGCTTTTGACATATTTGATGGTATATTTGGTCAATTTCTGCACAGTACATGACAGTGATAATGGCTTTCACCAAAAGGAAAGAATTTGTAATGGACAACACCCAGTACTGTCCAGCACACTTAACAACAAAACCTTTTGTGGCATCAACTTTGGTGTTGGAAAGTGTTTGGGAGTTTCATAATCTTTCCAACCAGTGCCCAGGTGTGTCCACACGTCACAATACGATAGAGTGAGCATCATTGTGAAGAACCAACAGGTTATTGAAGATGATTCACTACTGGTTATCATTCACCATTACGCGTGTTCATACGATACGCAGTTGTCAATTTTCCCACTTTCTGTATTTGCTGCGGATGGTCGCAATGGTTGAAGTGGAAGCTTTGAACTGTGTGTGGCTAAGTTCACTTACACTGGTGCGTGGATTTGGCTTCATTATTTAATACAGTTTGATTATTTTCATGCAATGATCTGGAAAAAAAACTTAATTATTTAATTATAATGGGGATGTCTCCGCATACACATTAGGACGGCGTGGAACAGCAGACTCAATGAGCAGGAGGTGCGTCAAAATGACATTCACTGTGCCATACGTCTCACGCAAGAACAAAAAAAAAAAAACTGCTGTTTTCGAAGCGTATTAAGCTTTGAAGTCTTACAAACGTTTCATCAAGAGCTCCTTCCGCCGATGTTCGTGCACCGGGGAAAACAACAGTGTACGTATGATTTAGTGGAAAGGTTTCGTGAAACTGGTAGTGGTGTTCACGAAAGGTTTAAAAGCGGCCGACCGTATGTATTGATAGCTGATTTTCTACAGGATGTTCAACTGCCTGAATATATTTGAACGAGGAAGACGATCGATTGATCATATTTGAAGGCTTCAACAAGACAACGCTACTTGGCAGTCTGGCACACCTCGAACCAAACAATGACGATGCTCAGAGAATTCTTCAAAGATCGGTTGATTACTACAAACTTGTGGCCGCCTCGTTCACCAGATTTACTCCATTCGCTCAATTTTTATGTGGACCTACTTACAGTGCAAGCGTTACCGCAACAATCCAAATACCCTGGACATCTGCATAACATCACAACAGCCTTGTATGACATACCTAGAGTGGTAATACTAAACGACCCCTTAATTCCGCTGCTAGGTTTTACTCAGTCGTGTCCTGCTAACAGCACTTCTTGGTTTGCTATCTATAAATGCCTGTTATCACACTCTCAACTAGCAGGCCCGTAGGGGCTAGATGTGACAACACTGTATGTTGTAGTCAATTGTTTTCTGCAGCAGACGTGAAACAACCAACTAATCAAATTAATATCAGAGAATTAAGTTATTACTAAAACATATTTAATAATTAATTATGCACGATATTGGTAAAACGGTGTTACGATCCTGAAATGTTAAAATTCGTTCTGTAATCCACAGACAGACAGATATGTGAAAGTAAAATGTTCGATATACATATGGTATGTTGTATGGTACAGTAAAACAATTGACAAACGCCTGCCGTGTAAACGTCTGGAGTCGTTCAAATACCGGTACTGGTGAAGCGTTTTAATCAAATGTGAGTTAAAAGCTTCATCACCGTCGTGTTTACTGTGTCCATTTTAACAGCTGTTTTGTAGTAATTTCCGTAAGCCAGAATAGTTACAGTCTGAAATAGAATGTATTAATGTGACGTTTATGGCGTTAGTAACAATTCAGTTAGTCAGCTACTTCTTTATTCAAGTATCTTCCCAATTATAAAGTTTACGATGCTGGGCGACAGAATTTTAAAACCAAAACCAACCCGAAACCACTCAAACTCAATATCAGCGCTGGAGGCTCCTGATAGAATTAATTGTAAAGCCAAATCCAACCCGAAACCACTCAAACGAAATGTCAGCGCTGGAGGCTCCTTTATATGTTCCATTAATTAAACTTTACTTTATGGTATGCAGTTTGCGAAGCTATTAAGCCATATCTACGCTCTATATAATCCATTCTCTTGCAACCATTATTACGAACACTTCTGCAAATACCTAGTGACAGTCGGCAATACCCATAAAGTGCATTTAAGAGGCACATTTTACTTTACTTGCCTCTGTGGTCAAATTAAAAGCTCATTGAATAACCAAATCAAAATCCTAAATGGTCTAAAGGCCAACGAAATTTGCACTATTACTGGAAAGTGTCTTTGCGCATTATGTACAGAGATTCTGAAACTGGAACAATTTGCGATTTCTTCATGTAGACATGAGTGTCATTCTTCATATTTGACTTCTGTTATATGGCGTTAAATATACTTCCAATGTTCTTATTTGCATTATTTCGGATGTGTACAATCCAGAATCAAGAGGTAATGAGAGTGCAAGGACACATAGTATATACCTTTGAACAATGTCTCCTTGCTCTTATCCACCCCTTCCCCTTAATTTTGCATCGCGTTCTACATTGTACGCATCCGAGATAATGAAAATAACATTGGTATTATATTTAACATCATATAACAGAAATAGTTAATATAAAAAATTACCGAACTGAGTAATCTACGGTGTCCGTACCAATAATGGACCAGTGGCAAGTGGTTGACCAATAGGGGAAGTAAGCGGTAATAATATAATTTATGTTGGATACAATAGTAAACAAAGTATGTTTTATACGTCGTAAGGTTTAAAAATGTAATCCTCAAATGCTATACTATCAGGAAATGCATTGCCCCCTCCCCCTCCAAAAAAAAATCACAAACTGTGTGAATTGAATATGAAAGAGAGCAAATGCGCACAATAAGAGGACTGAATTACAACTAATACAAGATATCCTGAAGGTGCAGTGAAATCATTAATTTATTCCCCCGTTGTTCAATTTACAATCTACGCCAAATGGAATGAATGATCTACACTTGAACTGGTCAACTATTGGTGCAACTACACCTTCAGCAATATGTTTGTCTACTGGCTTATCAAATGAAACAAATGCGAGTTGCTTTCCTGTCTCAGGCTTTGCTTCGTAGAAAATTAACAATTTTTCTCTTGTTATATAAACTTCAGTTCTTGTTTGCACTTGATATTTTTTTTCTTATTTGATCAACCATTGGTACGGTCACCCTATATTCATAAAATACAACGGTGTTTTGTTAGTAAACTCACACTTTGATTGCATGTTCTAATAGTTGTGCCACATGTACTCAAGATGCACCCTTTAGAAAAAAGACACCTCTACTCTAAGTTGAAAGTACTTATATTTCATTTAAAACATTTAGTGAAAATCGACGTTTGTACCGTTCATACGTGACAAATAAACGTAAAATAATGTTATTTTGCCCATTGATATACAGAATCTTTGTGCGATATATAATATTGCACTACCGTTTTACTGTTAAAAACGTGTTCTTCGATCACCTACACGAATATTACCAGCATATTTAAGAAAGAAAATCAGTACTTACAGTACCAGCTAGGGCCAACTTACAGTTGACATGTCTTCTGGGCATATCAGGGCTTTTTTATTTGTTTGTTTGTTTTGCGTCGGCTAATGAGTTTTGTCCCGTATAAATCGTTTCGGGAACGCATGTTCCATATTTCCCTCTTTAATACATTGTATAACACTTGAAATTCATTCTCTTCGGCCATTTTTTCAAACTTTGTTGACTTCTAGCAACGCTGCCAACATGCAGTTTAAGCTTTGAAGTGATTCCAGTTTTTTCTCCTTGCCAGACCGCTCCCAGCTCCTGGGTGTTGTTTATTCATACCTAGTTACCAATTTCATTCCCATCAGCAGACACCCAACTGCTGGCAGCGATTTATTAATACGACCCCTAGTCAATACTTTGCACAAAGTAACTAGAAACATGTATCGTCTTGTGAATTTGTTTCTTGAACAAAATGACGGATATTTCCATCGTTTGTAACGATAGAGTTTCCTTAACACATTTTGGTTTTGTACATCTTTGTAATCATATGGTATATTACTGATTTGATGTTCACATAAAACAAATCAGAGGCAGTATCAAACTGTGATCTTATCAGATTATTGTTCAGGGGCTTTTGAATTGCACTGCACTGCAGAACTCCTCAAAGCTGACTTCAACAAAGTTTGTAAACAGAACGAACACGGAAATGAACTACGATGTGTTTTAAGAGTTGGGTAGTAGTCCATTGCAATTAGACAAAATACGATAAAAAAATTATAAAGTTTTTAAACTTTGGTCAGTTAGTCACTGAGGGTCTAGCAAACCAAAACGGTAGAGTCCCATCTCTAGGGGTGGAGCTTCCCCCTTTATCCCACCCCTTTCCCTTCACGTCCGGCCAGGGATTTGAGTCTTACACAGCCACCTTCTGACCTCCCCTGTCACCTTCCTAATTAACAAATGGTTATGTGTGATACATCGTTGGAAGGCTTATGGAATACAAATTCCAACGCTGGTAGAGCATCCAACTACAAGATGGATGGACATTTTGTTAAAGTGTTTTGAGGTGGCTCTGGAACAAGACAGAGCAGGTTCATATCTGGTCAGAGGCAAAAGACCAGAATCCTTCAACACTGAGGCACACTATCCGTGAATGAGAGACTTCTGTAACGCAGTTCTGTATGTATATTCAAAATCGAAAAGCCAACCTTGAATCGTACGAAGGGTAACATTAGCTGCACCCAGCAAGTACGTATCCAGAACTTGATTTTGGGAGGGGTCCATGGGCTTTTGGGGGAAGATCTGGGCATACCGATGAAATACCGATACGCCTAAAGTTGTACTATTTTTGCGCTGTAACTATGACTTTGGGGGGGGGGGGGGGGTCCGGATCCTCTAAATACGTCAACATTCAACCAACTGATTAACGATATTTAGAATGGCGCCACACCCCAAATAGAAAATACTGTGGGAAAACTTGTATGATCCCACAACTTAAACAATAAAAGGATCTACGAACAAAAGTACATGTAAAACAACCTTTACGACACGCAACCCACACAAAATGGGAAATCCAGAGTAAATGCAGTAGCACTGGACTCCCTTTAAGAAAACAAACTCATTCGAATTTATTTTAAGGTCTTTAGGCAACTATGGGTCAGGCCGTATGGATGATGATGGGATGAATTGGTGGAATGAAGAAAGTGGGAGGAAACGGGAGCACACCCCGAGAAAACCCACGCACACAATGTTTGTCCACCACAAAGCCCACATGAGCAGGGATCGATACGACGACCCCTAGCACCAGAGGTGAGCGCTCTACCAACTGAGCCACCGTGGCCCTAAAACAAACTCATAACCTCCACAGAGATGAAAGATAAAACTTAATAATAATAAAAACAAGGCCTTCCTTAAGCGTACTATAGCTTTTTAAGAAAAAGCGAAACTATCTTCAAAACTTGATATTAGATAAAACGAAACCCAGCTTCCAAAACACGAAACCCTCCACGTTAATTTATCCTTTAAAAATAAAGAATTAATATCCAAATAAATAATTTGGGAATCAAAATCCTTTTCTGAAAAATAGAAATGCGCCCCAAACTAAGATGAAAAGCCAAAATCCGTCGTATACAGCTAAGGCAGGACGAGATATGAAACAGATTCTCGACAAACACGAATGTAATGTACCCAGCCAAACCACAGCTTTTCTCACACACGTTGGGAGAAATAGAAAAATGGAGAAGGTTAAACTTACCTCAAAAGGTGTGCCGCTGAGGCAGAACGCTGATAATATTAACAAAGGATGACCAATTTGGTATACATAGCACAAAATGTGACACCCACAATTTAAGAAAATACTGAAAAAAATTCAAAGGTCTTGAGTACCTAAAAATGTCAATGCTCTAAAGTCTAAACAAAACAAAAAAACGTAATGACAAAAAATAAACAAAATCTGTTTATATAGGACGGCATCTGTCCTCTCATTGGACACTTCTTTTGAACCAAGTCTTGTCGTAGTTGAGCAAAGCTTCTGTTTCTTAAAAAGAAAATAGGCCTCATGTTACACCGACAATTGAAACAACTTTTTAAACATTAAAGAGTCTATTAACGGACAATACCGTGGTCAAGTTACTGCTGATTAAATGTATTTAAACATCACAAGTGCGTAATAGACAAACATGGCACCGAGCCTAATGATGAACAGAACAAAATAAAACTCATTTTCGAACAAACAGATGCGCACCTGACAATATATCAGATAATCAAACCGAATACATCAGACTGTTGAAGATGTCAACAGCAATTAAACAACTGCCACTATTAGAAAAATTACGTATAACAACCAACAACAAATAAAGTGCAAATTGTGTATACAGACACAATAATAGCAACGGAGTATTATTATTTTTATAAATAATAATAATCTCAGCACTGCAGCTGTTCAAAGCCCTTACCAAAAATCGAGCCAAAACAAACACAAAACACTGTACCCAAGTCGCGGTTCTGCATATTTGGGAATCGAACCCAGTACCAACAACAACAACAAAAATGATAATACAACGAAGGACCGCATGCAAAAGAATCCCAACCCAGGGAACGTGTTCTTATACTTGATAGACAATATACCTTATCAGAAAGGATGTAAATATGCACATATACCCACCAGAGGTAGCTTCGCCGCATAAATAAGACCGAAACAGAGGAACGTTGTGTGGCGGCTCCGAATTTTCGGGCTTCAAGTTCCACTTCCACAGTAGATACAAACAACAGTAGTAGGAGGACATGGAGGATGCTGCCTCTGCAGTATAGGCTACGGAGGTCTTTATTTATTTATTTATTACAAAGTTAAATAATGTGTGGAAAATTTGGATTCTTATCGCAGATCTAGAAATGGCGTAAGAAGGATGCTCTAGGAATGAGAATTTAAAATTATACTTTTTAATTTGAGTTCTTTTAAATACATTTTGATGACAAAACAAATGCTGATACGGAATTGTACTAGATTGGGGTCTGTGTTCCATAAGCTTTCCAATGATATCACTCATAACCCTCTGATAATTAGGAAAAGTGACAGGGGCGGACAGAAGGTGGATGTGTAAGACCAATCCCTGGCCAAGCCAAGAGTTAAAGGGGTAGGGTAAAGGGGGAAGTTCCACCCCTAGAGAGGGGGACTCTTCGGTTTTTGTTTGCTAGACCCTCAGTGTGTAATTGGCCAAAGTTTATATTTTTTTTCTTCTATATTTTGCCCTTTTTCAGCCTAATTGCAATGGATTCAAGAAACTCAGGATGTTATTTGTCTCAGAAAACCCCGTGGGAGTTATTGTAGCCCAAATATCGAAACAATATTTCATTCGTGGACTCCATATTATGTTTTATGCAGTATTAAAAAAGTTGAACAACCGCTAAAGGAAGCATCTCTTTGCCGTTTGCTGTTCCCCCATGAATAGCATATGGAATAGTTGTGCTATGCTTTGCTGTGCATGCGTTAGCAATTAATGTACCATTAGAGTCAAAGCATTGTTTACCTGGACATGTTATTGTTTGCTTTCATCTGTTTACGAAGCATATTTCTTTTTTAAAAGAAAGCTGTATATACCGTAACGAGTAGAGGAGCCATTTGGCATGCAATGATTATTAACGCTTTCTATCGTAAAAATACAGTTGATACGTATACAAGTGTCAACATTGGATCTATGTACTAACAATCGTTCCCAGTAATTCGCAGTCAAGGCAAACATTGGCACTAATTTCTGGTACGGAGAACTAATACATCGTATTGCAAAAGCCAATATTTAGGTAACCTAATGGCGTGTGTTTGATTAACTTTCATTTGCGTCTGTTATCAAAACAGACTATTGAAAATTCGTTGCTAATATAACAGTTTTCACAGTTTCTTTTTTCTTCTTCTTCTTTAAAAGTTAGGAATTCCAAGAAAATGGGAGATCTATAGTTTTCTGGGAGGTGATTTGAAAAACGAGTGTACGAGATTTCATTTTTGTCTAACCTTGTTAATCTTGCTAACACATTGTTTTAGTGACGGTATAAAGAGTCCCTCTGCAGCTTATTGACACGGAAACTGCATCTTTTAAAAATAATTCCCCTGCCTGTGATCTTGTTTTATTTTGTGTATATATTAGCCTACACTACGGGATGAATTGATTATATTCGCTGGAGTAGAAGGAGGCCGCATTTGAATTGTCTGAGTCTCTAAGCTGCGTGAAGTTGAAGGCCTCTTGTTAAAAAGCTGGTTCATTTGGGAATTAATGTTTAAGCCTAAGCCCAATTTAGACCAAAACTAAACTCTGTCTTTGGAATCTGTCCTTGTGGATTGTGAGTCTCTAACCTTCTTTTGCGTGTACCTAAATCTGACCCTGAGTAGACGGTAAGGCTAGCTTTTCATGCAAGCGTGCATTGCTTTAATTGCTTGTGATTTGGGTGAGTAGCCAAGATACTCATAGAAGTCGCAACCAAAGCACACAGCGAGCGCGTACAAGCAAAGCTAACCTAATATTACTATTTTATTTGAACTTTAATAATAATAACAAGAACAAGAGACCAAGATTCAGAGTAATGATTCGGAGACTCAGGATTCAGAAGTGGAGGACTGCCTCAATCCCGCGACAATCTTTATGGGAACTGCCGTTGCACTGCTTACGTTCAGGTGTCAAAAGTGCCCTGACAAGTAAAAATTATCTGGTAGAATTACCCAACAAATATGTAGTTAGTCAAACCAAAAAAAATAAAGGAGATTTATTCAGAACGGTAAATAGAAGCTTAAAAAAAACGAAATCAACGCCATTTGTTTAAAAGTATGTTCATAGCTATGGAAATTATGATTTCACAAGGCTAGCTTTCCTTGCAGACGCTCCCCGCGAGCTTTACTTGCGATTTCTATGAGTAGCCAATAAAAATTCGTGTTACACATAGAGCACGTACTTAAACAAGTGTTTCAATTGGCTACTCACCCAAATGAAGATATCGCACTGAAGAAATCATTTGTGTATTTATCGGACAATGTGTTCTAAGAATATTTTCGAAAGCTTTGTGGTCATTGGCATAAATGTGAAGTTGAATTTTCGTTTATAGCTTCTAGGCGTCGTGCTCCGGCCGGTATAAGGTACGAAAAAGGATATGGGAATGTAGTCGGCCAGTGATTACTTTGAGAGTACCATCCCGGCTGGTGTGACTCAGGAAAGAAGACCTTCCTAATGCGAGGCCAACGCTACCAACTGAGCTGCGGCCGCTCGGTCTATGTAGATACCGAAAGAAGCTATTTTGAAGAAATGTCCAACACAAGTAGAATATTCCAAAATTTTCCTGATATATAGAATATGCTAGTGTCCATTTGGAAAGATATCTCAAGTATTCTTATTTTACTAATTATACTTTACCATTCAAACATACAAGATTATTAAGCTCTTCTAACATTCATGGATAAGTCTGTCTGTATTCTTTGGAAGTACATTGAAAATATTGCGTGTATATTCCTTCGTTTATTCCTTGTGCTGTGTGTTAGAGAGTGTAAATCGTATTTTGTTAAAATAAGTTTCGGGAGCTTTTTGAAGCCAACTAAAAATTTCGGTATATATTCTTGAATATAGACCATCACAGTCACTGCATGTCTTTCTGTTGCGAATTTTACTGCTGCACATCGGAATGGATGGAGCAAAGTCAACTCCTGCAGTCGTGTAAGCATTACTTGCAGACGCAAGATATACATTCATATTTCTTTGTAGAAGATAGATTACTCTTGGTGAAACAGAGCGTGTAAAAATAGAGCGTTCTGGCGTAATAAAATGATAATGTATTTTCTTCGTTTAGCACAGCATACTGCAGTAGAGAATATTTCTAACCGAATCAGGGAACACTTTTTTTTTTTCGTTTCTTTAAGAAAGAATAGAAATTAACAATGTAAGTGTGGAAAGGATCTTGGTATACCCAGATTCTTTTATTTTTCGGGGTGGAGTTTGTTGTTGGATCATGGATCTACTCACAGACAAAGAATATACAGATGGAAACGTGATTTTTCGACTACAGCGCCATGAGACAACGCATAATCGCGGATAATAAAACTGATCTTGATTGCAGTGGACGCTAATATGTCATGTCTGTCGAAATCTTCGAATTTCCACTGTGGTGTCTACTGTATTAACAACTAAATAATGCTATACCAAAGAAAACAATAAGAAATTATTGCTAGAAGTTCTCACGTATACCTCGATAGTAGCGACAGTTGCGGCCAGACCTGGTGTCTTCAGTTTCTAACCAAGTATATTATAATAGAGGATATGCGATTTTGCCAAGAACATGAAGTCAAACGTCACAGCATATTCCCGTCCAGTTAGCCCACTTACTCCAATCAAAAACATTGTTTTCGGCCAACAGAGATGGCAACCAGCTCTCTAGTTGTTGGCTAGCCAATCAGGTACGTCGCCTTGGTCGATGTTCTGTTTTTTTTTCTTTATTCTTTTTCTGTGCATAAGATGCAATCAAATCCTCAATTAGAACATCCTTGTTTCTAACCAACCAACCGTTATTCTTTATCTATGTAACTGAACGAAGAAGAATAAGAAGAACTTGTAAGTGCCTTGGTAGAACTCTTTTACCCATGGATGTAAATACAGTAGACGGATTGACTGGCCCAATACAATTAAGCTGGGTCAACTTGACTCGTTTTGCGATCTTGCCTGGTGAATTGGGATTTACTTGCGTCTTATTGGTTGGCCTATGCCTGGGTGTGTGGAAGCAAAGAATGGATGAAGATCTATCTAAGGAAGAGAATAGGAAGATTGAAATATTTTAAAATATTGTACGGAACATGATGCTCGGTTGTTGTTTTTTTAATGAATTATACCTGCCAGGTACTCGTGGATTGTGCTGGCTTCAATTTCGGGTCGCTAGAAGTAAATCCATCTCCCGTATTTAGATCCATGCAGCTCCAAAAGTAAAACTGCACTAAACCGACTTAGGTGCTACTAGATTCCAGGGTGTTCTTTATAGGAAGGTTCTGGGAATTACACCCCTCAAATAAATTTTATAACATAATAAACAATGATTATGCGTTTACTAATGTCTTAGAAACTGCACGTTATAAGTTAACAGTTAAAAAACTCACCTAATTAAAAATTGCGTCACCAGTGAGACGTTTCTTTAATTATCTATAATCTTTAGGCATGTATTCTAATTTTTTTCCTTGGTCGGAGTAATAACTGATGTGCTCGCCCGTCACGATTAGAACAAAGCCTCAGCAGATATTGAAAGCCATAACCTGGTGGATGCTAACATAACGCTTCAGACCACACGACAACCGCGGCCGCCTGTTTTGTCACGTACGGGACAGTTGTTCCGTTTTCTCTGGAATGGACTTAAATAAGATTCCATTATTGAACGCTAAACTGTGAAACATCTCGTTCGCTTGCACCTGGTTAAAAAGCATAAAAAAAGAAACTGACGGGTGAATATTTTCTTGGTGTGTTTGTTTTGTGACTGTGCGAGAGGGGGCGGGAACTGCTTCTAAGGCTCGTCTTCCGTAAGCAATTAGTGGCATTACTCAGAGAGAAGGCATAAGATCGTTAGTGAATGTTTTCTTTCTAAACTTTGCGTGCAAAAATATTGCGCTGACGTAATACATTTCGGTTCTAAGAGGGTAATAAGCACCCTTGGCGTCTAGAATCGATAAATGAACACACAAATAGAAGTAAAGGAAACTTGGCATCTCTTTTCCGACTCAGCATAGTAAATATTCTCGCGGTTTACTCTTTGTTACGTAGTTGACGACATAAATAAATTTTACGATTCTGTCAAATTGTAATCATAGGAGGGTACCTAACCTTTCTGTCATGGGAATTTTCTGTTGATACTTTCTCGGTGTTAAACTCTTGGGCACGCTAGTCATATCTACCTTTTTCTTTCATCTTCATATTTTCGTTCTAAAATCGATTTGGGTTTAAGTTCTTTACTTGTCTCAGGCTCGTAAAACAAAAGGATTTGTATGTCACGTGTCATTTGACATTTTAGTTCTTTGTGGAAGTTCAGGAGGTTTTTTTTTTTTATGTTTCTTGTTTTTTTCCTTTCATTTGATGCTTTTTTAAAGTTTACCGTAGCTTTTGGACTTTTATTGCATTAAATTAATGTCTTTATCTTATCATAAAATAAAGAGGTTGTGAAGTTTTGAAATAGTAGTAGTGTATTGCTAAGTTCTGAATCTATTCGTTGTAGTGGTTCTCAACCTGTGTAGTGCGATCAGTGTTTCTTTCAGCTTACTTCAGAAGGGGCGAACCGCCTAGAAACTTCCAGCTACGAACTAATTATCATTTAATGAGAAACATAAAAAGTTACAAGTTCCAACTTGCTCCAGTTTATTATTCATTTTCAATTTTATAAGTATTTTTATTTTAGATCCGTTATTAGTGTTTTGTCAAAATAGGCAGGTCCTTGTATGCATGTTAAGTTTCTCTATTCATCCCGATCTTGTGCTTTGATTTTTGTCTCACAATATGATTTATCTTCCTTAATACTGCAAAGGGTTGGATTCTTCCTCTTCCTCTATTTCCTTCAACCATACATTCAATTTCATCCCTCAGTATACAATATCTGGGTAGCTAATGCCCTAACCAGTTTCTTTCCTTTATTGTCTCCAGGATTGTTCGTCTCTCTCTTGAGCATTTTCTCGTTACGCATATTGTGTCCACATTTCAAAGGCTTCCAGTTTTCTTTTTTCAGTCTTTCGTCAAGTCCGTTGGATACTTCTAATAGCTACTTATTAGACACTTAAAAGCTGGGATGCCTGTTCTACTACATTTTTCTGTTCCATTTTGTCATTTGTTCCAATGCAATGCCCCAGCCGGGATTCGAACCTGAACCTTGGAGACGCTGACCTACCATCTCTCGGCTGATTTTCATGAAAGCTTGCGATTTGGGTGAGTAGCCAAATGAAACACGTGTTTTAAGGCCCTCTATTACGTGTTCTACATGTAACAGGTATTTCAATTGAGAACATTGCCGGAAGAAGGGTACGTAGCGCAAGAACGCATTTTTGGTAAACAGCTGGTAAAGATGTAGGTTGAATATTACCAAGAAATTTGTGAAAGAATATTTATGTCGTTGACACTAGTATAAAGCACATAGAATCAGATTTGAAAACTGTTAACTAACCTGATTGAATTTAAAGTTTGCTGAAAATATAGTGAAAATTGTCTATTCATGTTATGTGCCCTTTTTTCGGCAATCAAAGACTTCAAGATGCCACAGCCTAAATGACTGAAGCTAGAAAAACGAAATTTGGTATGACGGTACATCATCACCATTAAGTTACGAAAATATTACAAATTGTCTCCAAAGACGCCATCTTGGATCCAAAATGGCGGGCTCCAAAAATTAATTTCCATCACCGTTTGAGCTGGAGATACGAAATTTGCAATAAAAGTGTATTATTTAAAGTAGTTTAGGAAAATACTACAACATTTTGAAAAAGTCGTCATGTTGGATTCAAAATGGCCACCCAAAAACATTTAACCACCGTTCTGGCTATGCACTAATTCCTCTCATTCACTTTGAATCGAAAAGGTTTTTTTTTCTTTTTTTTTTTGCGAAGGGCTAATTCACTTGTTTTTTATGTGTGATCTGACTAGACCAATCTTTCTATCGCACTGTGTAAATGATTGGCCTCTGACGGAAAACATGTGAAGAAGTACATAAAACACATTGCTGAACCATGAACAAAACTTGATCGTAGTCGAGTTGAGGTTTTGTCCGCCAGCAGAGTCCGAAAGCAAGACGACAGTTTTACTTGGAAAACTTTTCTACATATTTGTTTCTACCAAGCTAACGAATAGAGATATTGACTTTAAATTTGCATAACATGTAGAAAAGAACATGGCGGATCGTTTAAAGCGATTACTGGGGGCCGGCAATGTCCTCAATTAGCTACTCACCCAAATCGCAAGCAACGCAAGCTTTCATGAAAATCAGCCCTCAGATTGCACGGGTACCGCGCTACAGCACATCTTATTATAATGTCTCATTCTCGGCAAGAAGAACCATGCCACCTACAAATCAAATTCATTTGATTTTTCTTTTCCCGACAGTATTAACTTCTGTTAAAAATCTACAACTCACGAACACTCCTGTTTGTCATAAATATAGTTATAGTGTCTACTGTGATTAATGATTTGCCCTTTCATTCTTGTAACATTATCAGCCGTAGACGATGATATTTTATTGAAACCGTATTATCTTCGATCAAAATGACGTCACATTTTTTTGTGATATGCAATTGATACTCGAGGCAAGTTGAAAGTGCTGCTACTACTTTTGCGCTCGACCCCCCACCCCTCTGTTCGATACCAAATTTGCTGGAAGAAGTGCTGGCTCCGATGAATTACTTGGGGTACCGAGGATGGACAGATTAGTCTAGATTCTGTTTCAGTCATGGCCACAGGAGTTGCCGCGAAGCGTGGCTCGGGGTGCAGGGGTGAGAAGCGAACGAATAAGAGTGGGGTCTGTTGAAGATTGTGTGCTGTGGCGAACTCGTTAACAAATATTGTTTCACTCTGTAGAGTGGTTTTCTGTTTCCAAATTAAGATTACAATTGCCTGTTGTAATTGAGTATAAGAATTAATTAACTACCTCTAGATAATCAAATGATACACATTTACGGAATTAGTCTTTTTTATCTGAGCAAAGTAAAATTTTAAAATAATTGTCACACAGATTAAATGTACTGAACATAGAAATGCCTTTACAATGATAAATACATTAAACCGAAGAACATTTTTCTTCCACCTCTTGACATTGTCGCCTGTGTTCGTGTCCGTACACTATCACACTAACAATATCGTAAGCTTTGTTACATCGTCCAGTTTAATCTTTTGACAACAAAATAATAAGTCTTGATTGTGTGATCATATCTCAGCTCTGCATCAATACCCTAGGAGCTTGAACTTAGCAGGGTTGCTGATTAGGGGGCCGGATTCCTCCTATAGGTCCTAAAATGGCTAACATGAGCCAGGAACCTGAGAGAGACTTAAATTCAACATTTCAGAAGAAGAAAAAAAAATGACAATAATACATGAAACTTTTACTGTTAACAGGAAAAACGTGCACGAATGTTCATATGTTTCCAATTTTCGTATACTCTTTGCTGTTTTCTTGTTTTCGTTCGACCTGAACCAAAGTTACATAAAGGCCTTAAAGAGGGCTCTTCGCTCTAGCACCCTCATTTTTAACATTTTTCAAAATATTTTTTTAAAAAAAACTAAGAATACTATCAAAAATGTAAATTCATAGCGCACTAGAACTTACGAATTACTATGGAGTGCAATGGATAGCGATCTCGAGATTGCGTCCATTGACGAGTGATACGTTTTGAAAGGTTATGACGTCGTTATATAATTGAAGTCTGAGCACTCATCAATCGACAAGATTTCGAGATCGCAGTTCATTGCATTTCACAGTAATTTGTAAATTCTAGTGCGCTATGAACTTACGTTTTTGATAGTACTCTTAGTTTTTGAAAAATGTTTAAAATGGCGGGACTGGAGCGAGGAGCCCTCTTAAAGAAAATTCAGTTCAATCCTTGTTTTCCTTGCGGGTGTGGAAGTCTTGCAGAGTTTATGATGGTAGCGTGTACCGCGAAGCTGGTAATTGCGTGGCGTAGTACTTTCTTTGCGTTAACATAGCGTAACAACGAATGTGGCATTAAATATACCTTTAATTGTTGCTTTTATCCAACAGATTACGGTGTCTAAATTGTTCATGTGTATAGTAATCTTTAACTGAATAGTGAGAAAATAGGAACTTCGAATATTGATATTGTTTTAAATAAACTTTTCTTTGCTTTATGTCCAGTAAATCGTTAACATATCAAGGAAAATCTGTTTGCAGTTGAAATCTGTATTTTACTTATTTCATTTTAATGCAAATATTTATCAGATTAATACATAATATCCTAAACTGGGTTAAAATTAAACCAACTCTTTATAAAGCCATAAAATGTGTATATAATAATAATAATAATGCACAGCCATATTCAATCCACTACTGGATGAGGCCTCTCCCGGAGGGAGGAGGTGGTCTACTGCTCCCACGCTGACCAGACGTGTTGGTAGAGGAGAGCCGAAGCTCTCAACTGTGATCGCTACCTCTTTATTCAGGTAGCTCCCCAATTGGCCTCACGACGCTGGGTGGACGCCGCACAGGCAACACCATCTGGAGTACTGCAACGGTCATCCGTCCAAGCACTGACCAGACCCAGAGCCAGGGGTGGAATGGAGGGTATACGCGGGTACACGCCGTGTACCCACCTAATAGAATAAATCACAGCGTGTACCCACCTCAGCACATAAATATAAAGGAACGTGTTCCCAAATCCAGATTTTTATTGAGCAGCGTGTACCCCCCAAAAATCTTACCATTCCAGCCCTGCCCAGAGCTGCTTGACTTCGGTGATCTTACGGGAACCGGTAGACCAGTTCGGCTAGGGCGTTGCCCTAAAATGTGTATAAAATCATAAAAATTCAAACTGTAGTGATAATATCAAAGTTGCTACTAGAAATAAAAATAAAAAATACACAAAACATATCTAATAGCAAGTAAGGTTGATTGATTTAAATCAAAGTGATTTAAATCAGATGATTTTTTTAAAAAAAAATATATCAATAATTGAAATAAAGAATATATACTTGTAAAAAAAAGTAGAAATAAAGTGCAGTATTTTTTATTAATTTTGTGGTTTGAATCGTATGTAAGCTTTAAAATTCACCTTCCAGTTCTTATGTGATAATAGGCTCTTATGATGTACACCCAAACCAAAGTGATGGACCTAGAATTTTAAGAAACGATTTGATTGGTTCATTTCATATTTACATGCGAAATGTTAGAAGAGAACGTAGGAACCCAATTCACATTATACGATTACGATTTTTATTACAAAATATGTTTATCTTTGTAATGCGTATAAAAACGAACACACAGAAAACAAAAAATCCAATTTTGGTTTAGAAAACAAAAAATGTCGTTTCGTAACATTACCTATTTTTTATTACGCAAAATATATTTGTATCAAATTATTTAATTTCTTCACAACTTGCTCAAAAATAATTTATTCCTAATGAAAGTATAAAGTTGACCTATGTGTATGCTGAAGGATGAAAATGCAAAATTGGGTATCCACTATTGATTTGACTGCATTAAATAACTCTCATTCAATTCAATTCTATCTAAGGCCTTTTGGCAAATTTGGATTAGACCGGATGGATGATGATAGGAGAATTGGTGGAATGAATTAGTGGGAAGAAACGAAAGAACCCTGAGGAAACCCACACACACCGTTTTTGTTCACCACGAAGTCCACATGGCACGAGCTGGGATCGAACCGTGGACCCCACGGACCGGAGGTGAACGCTCTACCACTGAGCGACCGCGACTCCAAAATAGCTCTCATACTTTATGGAATTTATTGTCATAAGATGTTCCCAAATTGATAGTACAATTTAAGGAGCTGGAAACTCTTAAATGAAATGAACTCAAATATATAAAAGAAAACTTAAATCGTGGAACATTTCGTTTGGGAGATGTAGCGTGGAAAAAAGAAGCAATTGCGATTATAAAATTTGTGGTTACTTAGCAAGTTAGGAAGACACAGACGTCATTTTAGAGTGCCGGCCGGGTGGAAGGGCGGTGTGCGGCGGTAGGCCAACGGCTCGAAGGTCCCGGGTTCGAGTACCGGCAGGAGCATGGGTGTGGATTTTAATAGCTATGGGGCTAATCGTGATAGCCGAAGTCCAAAGTTCCTAGACTGGCCCATATAAAAATAAAGTTTATTCTTGCCTAAGTTTTTTTTTTTTTTTTTTTTTTTTTTTTTACGTAAGTTTAGAAGGAAAGCTGATACGTAGAAACATTGTAAATCGTTTCTTTTTCGAGCTTAATTATGGAGTAGACGCCTGTGAAACCACTTCAGTGTTCGATTTGTGCTATTTCCAGAGATGGGGAAGAATTAGTGAGATATGTTTTATACGGTATTTTGGTATCGTCCCAGGTTAAAGGTATATATCTGTAAAAAGTACCAGAGAAGATTTTTGTCGAGAGGGAGATAATCCCAACCACCCCCTGCTACAAAACACTGAACCACTTCATTCATTGTGTACGGACGAACGTAACGTAGAAGTTTCCCACAAGTTGACTTTCCTTTGTAAAATATACCATAAGTAACGCCATATCTTCTTTCCTTTTGAAAAATATTACAATTTGTTGTAATTGCCCATTTTTCATGGCTGTCTTCCGTAGCGAACACCATATATTTGTGAATTTTACTTTAGTGTTTACTGGCTAAGGCATTTGAAAAGGAAAAACTAACTTAAAAAGCTGTATCAGTTCCGCAAGTTATTTAAATCAGAAAATTTTGATTTAAATAAAAAAGAAATCAACAAAAATTATTTTTTTTTCAACCCTGATATCAAATAATATACTTTTTGACTGTAGCTAAGCATTTATACAGGTATATTTCACTGACATCATTATACCACATAGCATCATTGTAATCGTCAACAATGTTTCAGCCGACCAGGTAGCCGTGTGGTCTAAGGTGTTAGGCTATAGGGTGACCAAATTCAAAGAATCAAAATCCGGAACACACCCTCCCGAAACACATTCTCAAAAAGATTTCCATTCGTGAAATTAAATTATCAGAACATACTAAGTAAGTTATAATTATCTTGTTATCTACAACAATCTCTCAAAATACTTTAAGTATCGTAATAAAAGGTTCTACAAGCATAAGAAATTATCAGCAAGACACTCAAATTAGTTTTCTCAATAAAAAAAATATTTGTATTATTTACGTGAGAAAAGTACCAGAAAGCCAGTGAGTGGAGATAGTAACAGGCGAAGTGGCAACACTGAACGGTTTGCCAAAAAAAAAAAAAATCATGAGCTGAAACAAAAGGTAGACAAGATATTGCGAAAAGCCGACCCGAAGAAACCGGGACAAAAAATGCGTTCCAAAATCTTTTCCCCGGGACCTCAGAATAAAGGACAAAAAACTGGGCCCGGATTTCCGAGACGTTTGGTCAGCCTATGCTAGGCCAGCGACTCGAACGAAGCTCGCGGTTTCGAATCCCGCCAGAGGCATCAATGGTTGTGGATTTTAACTATCTGTCGATAGGCCGAATCGTCACGACCCGAAGTCAGAAGTTACTAGAGTGGCCTATACAAAAATAAAGTAAAGAAAATGCTTACAAACTCAGAATCGTGTTATCCAAAATATTTCTCCGGAATATTTGTAAGCCTTCAACAAATCCTATAGCTTCAATTACAAATCGGTATGATTTCTATATAATTCCTCCAAATATTTTTTTTTTAAATCTATATTACATAATATTAAAAATTAATAATATTGAGAATTACGTTACTCCACACCTAAAAGTATCAAAACTAAAACATCTCATTTCTCCCAAATTTTTCGTAAGGTATCTTAGCAAATGCAAGAGTTAACTATTCCCAAACACACGACATCTATCTTATTATTTCGAAGTTCCGTTTAACAGCGAAATCAATAAAACGCCTACTAATGTTGCTAACCAAACACAGACTCATTAACTTTTTCCATTCCAAACACTGACCTGTAGTAACTATTAGCATACGGTATGTAGCTTGTAGGAAAGAAAACATTTGTGGTCAACGTTAAACAAAGACGATACTGTTGGTTTTGTAAAACATTTGTAAACATTAGGAAAAGTCCTCCGAGACATTTAAAATATTTAAAATGGTGCGTATTTACGTACGTCATTTGGTGGAAAAGATTACAAAACACTTGTGTCATATATTCACATCAGTGTCCATGTGATATATAACATCACTTCTAAACTTCCAGTTTTCCGGTTTGGTTCGAGAGGTAGTTTTCCCCATAGGAAAATTGATTTACAGTAGGTGCTTAATATTTGAAATATATAGGTAGTTAAACCTACTCTCGTCTGACGACTGAAGCGTGGCCACGCTTAGAACAGTTCGCGTGCATAGTGTTCAGAGTTAAGAAAACATAGACATGTCCATATTGATCGATTAAATCAATGTAAACGTCAGTCCGGGTTGTGGAGAACTAGTTTTATATTATTTTGGTTAGGGTAGGTCATCACGTTTCCATATAGATTATTTTGTTTGTAGTTATGATGTGTAATTATCCAGTTAGAGGCGCTTTGCTTTCGATGATATCTGGAGTATCTTCAGATATGTGCGTGCATAAAAATACCCATGTATATGTAGGAATGTTTAGGTCTATTGCTAATAAACATACACGGTATATTGTCATTGTAATTGCCTAATACAAAATGTTGTTTATTTTACGTTTCTACATGAATAGGTACATGGAATAGGGTGATTAATTCAAGGAATGCTTAATATTTTTTTAAGGAAATTACTAAATTTAAATCAGTGTATGCATCCCTTGTAATTTAGCGATAATAGTAATAATAGCACTACTACTACAAACAGTAATTTAATGAATCTTACGAGTTGGTTTTATTTATGTTTGAATTTTAAATACTTAATTAAGTAAAAACAAAGAGACACTTCCTTATGTCAAAAAAGTACCACGGTGGCGCCCTTTTGCGGATTGATCCCAATACGCCACTGGCTTAGATGTGAGTCGAATTGTCGTTTTGTATACGTATACATTTACTTTGTTGTTACGCTTTCAAGCTAACGAAAAACTTTTTTCTTAACACGTATTAGATTTTATTTTTTGCATTATTATGATTATTATAAACATAGGATATTTATTATACACTTTTGATGCAGGATATGTGTGATACTGTGCTATTTTATTACTGTTTATAACCGGGTATCTGCCAGGATTTTTAGTTTGGGGGTGTGGAAAGCTAACATTTGGAGGGTACGTAGAGTTTTGTAGACTACCCAAAAGTTTTTAAGTTCGAGTTTGGTTCAGATTTTGGACGAGTAATACTCCCCATTGCGGGATTAGCAGAATTCCTGACTTCGAGTTTTCTACAAGAATTTTACTATGTTCCAATCTGCTTTAGCCTTTCTAATATACATTAGGCCTAATAAGTTTTTAATGCCCTACATAGCAAAATGACGTCCCAGGGATATCTGACGGATCTCCTGGCAGGATATCGGGACGTCCGTAGGACGTCCTGTTTAAGTTCCGTTTACATCCATGGGACGTATAGTTATAATTAATCCTGCGTATAACTATACGAAGGCATATCCTTCGTATAGTTATAATTAATTAGATGATAATAATAATAGTAAGGTCGATTTAATTTATAGAAATTCCAGGTAGGTAATCCCGCACGGCTTTCCGGGGGACATCCAGAGGACCTCCATACGGGATGAACTGATTGTATTGCCCACAGAGTTATCCCACGGACGTCCTTAGGACATCGCTATGGGAGCAGGACCATGCTGACGGTAATGTGATCTAAATGGGACGTCCCAGGGACGTACTCTGCTATGTGGGGCATTTCTCCAGTGTTCGATTTGTTATAAAAATTACGAAGGGGATCCTACAAATAATGGAAAGTTGGAATGTACTACCTTTTTGGGTAGAAATACAAAGATTTTATCCCTGGTTGGAATGATATTCGGGTTCAGCAACCAGGGATGAAATCCTCTCGTACCTGGGAAAATCCCCAGCATCCCCCCCCCCTGGCAAATCGAACACTGCATATCACCAAAACTTATTTCCTACATGCTTTCTATTTCTCTATTAAGTATTAACCTTTTTCTTCAAATTCAGCCGTAGAATTCTATTCTGTTGAGCTATTAAAAGTTTTAGATTGCACATCAGTAAATCAAGTTGGAGCGGAACAACAAAGAAAAAGGGTGGATCTAACTTGCCATAGCAAATATGATAGATTCCTTAAATTTTCTTCAAATATTCTAGTTATGAGTAATACACTTGCCATGTAATACGGGCAAACTTTCCAAACTATATCTATGTTGGGTAAGTCCTAGTATTATTTTTTTTTTTCGAAATAATAATTGAAAACGTTGAGTCAACCCAGGAGATCTTGGAGGATTCCTATCTTAGTGAAGATTTGAACATAGGATAGCCTAGTCTGAACTTCTGTTACATTCATTACAAAATCTAAAAACGTATTTTACAAGTTCTAATTTCCTTGTTTTGCATTTAGTACCAGTTCGTATAGGTGCTGTTCACACAACACTCACGGAATTAACCTTTTTCACACACTCTTCTCCGGTGACTTGACTCGAACACGATGAATCGAACACACACATCCATGTCTAGGTCGGGATTCGATCCCGCAACCTTGTGAACAGCGGTTCGGCGTTTTAGGGTCAGTTCTACAATCGACCGCTAAACTTCTAATCAGCGCTAAGTTGAGGCCGTCTCATTTTGCCTACTCTCATTGGCTAAAATCAGACTTGACCTCAACTTAGCGCTCACTAGAAGTTTAGCGGTCGATTGTAGAATTGACCCTTAGTCTCCTCGACTATCGAGATCGACAATTGGACTGGACTGAACGGAACTACAATGCGGAATTTGCGATAAATCGTCTGCGTGGTTGTAACTGGAGTTTAGTAGCCATTATGAATACCTGTTTGAAATAGTAGTCTGGTTTGAAAATGGCTGTGGTATTGGAAATACCATTTAAGCAGACGTCCAGTGAGTGTCAGAAATAAGGTGGGGGAAATGGCATTGACGAGCAAAATGTTACATATCCGTCGTTTATTCACATTTGAATGATGATGAGGATGGGTGTTTTGTCCGAAGGCAGGCTCATGACCCGAAGGTCCGTGGACAAGGTAAAGCAATGGTGGTTTACCATTGCCTTTCATCGGATGAAGGACGGGACCTACAGTTTAATGTGGAATCCAAACTACTTGTATCCCCAGCGGGCATATACAGATGCTTATCAGAATAATGGAAACACCTGTAGTTGGCAACACGTCAGATGTATGGGTTGGCAGTGGTGTCGTGGCGACCGTAGCGCCGGACTGCTGGTAGTGGTGTGTTAGGTCGGTCTCCATACTACGTCAGGCGTCGTGGAACAGGAGTGTGCAGTCTCTGCAGCAGACGGAGGTAGTGTAAAATGGGAGACCTCTCAGAGTTTCTAAGAGGGCAAATTGTTGGTGCGCGGTTATGTGGAGTGAGTGTTACGGCAGTGGCTAGTGTGTTAGGTGTGTCGCCAGGGACAGTGTCGAAGGTGATGACGGCCTACACAACACACGGGAAAACCACATCGGGGAAGCGGAACAGTGGGCGGAAGAAAAGCATCAGTGACAGGGCACGCCGGGTATTAAAGCGCATTGTCACGCGGAACCGTCGTGCCACTGCGGCGCAAGTGACGGAGGAACTCAATCAGCACCTCCCCCAACCTGTTTCGACAATCACAGTCCGCCGCGAATTACATGACATGAACTTACGGGGTCGTGTTGCACGGGCCAAACCTCTCATCAGGGACCAGAACGCTTTAGCACGGCGCAAATGGTGCCGCGACCATGCAACTTGGACCGTTGACGACTGGAAACGTGTGGTATGGTCGGATGAGTCACCATTCACCCTATTACAAACCACGGGCCGTGTTTATGTGTAGAGAACGCCCAAAGAAGAGTATGATCTGCAGTGTCTCCGCCCAACTGTGAAACATGGCGGCGGACGGTGATGCTGTGGGCCGCAATATCATAGTTTTCATTGGGTCCTGTGGTCACACTTCGCGGACGCATCACTGCCAACGATTATGTCGCAATTTTAGGAGACCACTTGCATCCTATGGTCTGGATGTTGTTCCCTGACAATGACGCCATATTCCAGGATGATAATGCACCCATTCACACAGCTGGAGTTGTTGCAGCGTGGTTTGAGGAACATCGGGATGAAGTTCAACACCTCCCCTGGCCCGCCCAATCCCTAGATCTCAACATAATTGAACATCTGTGGTCCATCTTGGAAACACTACTCCGGCGACGATTTCCACCTCCATCCTCTCTCACAGAACTGGCCGATGCCCTGCACGAGGAATGGTGTAATATTCCACTTGTTACCATTCACGACCTCTATGCCTCCATCCCACGTCGCATCAAGGCTGTTCTGAAGGCGAAAGGTGGCCCGACACCATATTAATCTGGTAAGTTGCACTTTCGTTCAGGTGTTTCCATTATTCTGATAAGCATCTGTACGTGGGACGTCTTGATTACAAGGCAGTGAAGGACAACTGGATTGATCATTTCGAATAATGAGATTTTCGTGTTGTTTTTTCTAAGTTTCACCAGCCTAATGTCAGGATGGTACCTAGATCAAAACCCTGGGCATCCTTCCGCAAAAAGAGACAGTATAAATTGACAAAAATACTGCTACGCAAGTCCACCAGAATTCAAGAAAAAAAGTTGCCTCGTGGTCTTGTTAACATAACATCAGTCGATAAAGGTTTTTTTAAAGCTTCCGCTTTTCTTTTTTGTACACCCGTACTCAAAGCAGGTAAAATTGGTGTTATTTTTTGATCCGCTGTCAACCGAAACTCGTAAAAATCACGTCGTAATAACAGGTGAGAATAACAGGATAAAAAAAATAAGTACCTAATATCCGTTTATCGATTTCTGGTACAAATAAAATAGAGCTGTTAAGTCCCACGTGTAAAAAAAAAAAAGAAAAAAGAACAGGATTGACCATTTGATTTTTTTTTATCCATACACATTCTTTTCCCCTTTTTCCTGCGAAAGAAGCGGTGATTGACAGGAACAAAAATGAAAGGAAAACGAACGTGGAAATCATAAGTACAGCTGGCAGATTGACAAATGGTCGTAATTATTTTAATAAAGAACGTAGAAGAGTTATATCAACAGGTAATTGGTTATTTCTCAATCAAATACTACACAACCTCTGGAATAACAAGGCTAAGGGAGCACGAAATACGAATGAAACATTTGAAAAACTGGAAATTAAGTAAACATCTAACAAAGTAATGAGTTAATACTTTGTAGAGTTTATAAATAATTGCTTTGATTTGATTATTACATAGTATAAATACTATCGTTAATAACGAGACTTGTTTCTTGTTGACTGACCAGGAGAACCGAAATAAAAAGGTCAGGGAAATCTTTTTATAAGTAAAAATAATGGAAAACTCGTTAAATTTCATACAGGGTATCCGTAAAATACACGGCCAAAATTTAAGAGGTGATTGTAGACATCAAAACAACGGAAAAAAATCCTATGAGCATGAGAGAAATACAGCGTTGCCAACTTGGATTCCAAAGTCGACGCTTAACAGTGAGAAGAAAATTCCCACAAAATAGCCCTTTGTAGTGAAAATAGAGAGAAATTTCAAATTTATTGCACTGAAATTTGGTACAACGAAACAGGAGACTAAATTAACCCTGTATAGTGAAGATGGAGATAGATTTGGACTTTCGAATTTTGCACTGAATAACTTTGGATCACAAAGCTAAGATTCTACAAATTTCTAGCTCGACCAGTATTAAGCTATCCTTGCAAGACGTGGAACACAAGCAAATGGATACAATAATTGTTAGACGCTTTCGAAAGGAACATCCTAAGAATAATAATATACGGACCAGCGCAACAGAATTAGAAAGTTCGACAGAATGATGATTTATACGAGCTATACCAAGATGAAGGATAGAAAATTTTACAAAAGAAGACCAGTGGAAATAAAATAAGAAGCGTCAATCCACATAGATGTTCAATAATGTGTTGGAGATAAAGAGATGGAGAAAAGCAGCGATGGATAGGGAGGAGTGGAGCCGTAGAGTGAAGCCGGATACAGTTACGGCACCATAGAAGTAACTAGGTAGATATACCGTACTTTATAAATGTTTCTTGTTCTTGTATATTGTAAATCCCTAGTGACAAATCTCTATAATGTAAATTTACATATTGATTGGATTACGCTCTTTGACCCTCTATCCGCCAAATTGCAATAGCAAGCGAAGCAGGAAATTTAAAATCCTTCTAAAAGTCGGAACTCTGAGCAGTTCGTTCTAGAAGCAAGAGCTCTTAAGGTTTCCCGATTGAACAACACAGCTGCACTATTGTATTTCTTGTAGAAGGTGTAATATTATTTAGTGATGCTGTTTTAGAATTCAGTTTATGTAAATGCTCTCATCTTTCCGGAATACCCCATTGGTTCTGTAGTCGCCCGTAAATACCAAAGATGTAGGGATAATTCTATAAGAATATACGAAACGTTTTGGAACAAGAATCGCTGTATTAACAGCTGTCTGGTCTTCGAGAGTAGAAGACCGAAGGATGTGGAGACAAATCCGAATTCCAGGTAATGCTTAATGGTGAATCCACATCAGACTACGTGCGTGCACTTGTTGACCAGGAGGACGGACTATCTCAAGACCGTGCCAGTCTTTGACGGTTTCCTTTCTATTCCTAAGTTTGAAGACTGAAAAAAGAGACAAAGAGAATATATACTGTACGCTTCATTACTTAATGCACAAATCAGTATGTGTGTGGGCGCAATGCACTACATACACTTGATATGTTTCCATTCTTCAAAACGGTGGAGCACTTCTAGCATTCTTCAAAACTCACCAAAATTGTTAGCATTACAACCCCTGGTTATCACTGTTCTTTAAGTTTTTAAAATATTGATTGCGTTTTCTTCTTCTTCTTCTTCTTCTGACTAGTCCACTAGTCGCGAAACGCCCAGAAGATTCACGCGAACATTTATTTAAAAAAAAAGAAGAAGAAGTTTGAAACCCGTGATACCAAAAACTTTTAATGTACGGAAGCAAGTGAGTGACTCTATCTATGTTATTGAACAAGATTTGTGGTTGAAGATGCCATTTTCCGTCAACAAAGTAAAGAGACCATTTTACTTACTTAAACCCTTTCAAGGAGATATTCGGTAGGAAGTTGTGGTTATCAAAACTTCTGAAAAGTGAAATTTTTTTTTGTGGAGAGGAGAGAGACAGTGAATTTGATAGTAGTAGTAGTAGTAGTAGTAGTAGTAACAGCACCAGAGCAAAGTTGTTGTTTGACATAACTACCAAGAAAGCTTCACAAAGTTAAAAACTCTTTTAAAGAAAGGAGGAAAACACTTTGTCGAACTTTATAGATTGTTTGGAAGTTTTCCGGAGCTCTTTTTTATTTCAGCGGGGCAAGCAAATGTTTTCCTTACCAGTGCGAGCAGAAAGTAAACATTGTAATAATAATAATAATAATAATAGAGTCTAGTAATCCGTATATCATGAAGGACCATTCAAAACCAAGATACTATATATTCATATCCATATTATTATTATTATTTACAGGCACATGCCGGGATGGTACCTACAAAAATAGGCCCAGGCTGGCCGTCTACCTTCCACACTCATTCACCCTATCCCGGCCTGAGTCTCAGATGTGTAAAGGCATTACAATAAATTCAAATTCAGTAAACATGGTTTTCTTTAGGGTATATAACTGTACCTCGGAGGTAAATTGCACCATATCACTTTCTTGCCAAACTCGATCTCAGTACATAGTGCTGTTGTAGATTTGAGCATGCTCTTCATGGAGGTATAGACGACTATATAATTATTTTGTAAAAGAATTGGCAGTTGATGTTATCACAACAATATGTCGCCAAAACTGTGAAAGACCATTCTCAAATCAACAAGTCTATGAACTGAGCTAGAGTTTTGCGAAGGGGCGAGTACAGATAATAATAATAAACCATGATGCGTTTATTTTACAATAATCTGTCAGTGCAGTATAAATTTAAATCCGTACAAACAATTAAGCAAACATTCCTTCTATCAGCAAGTTTGTCTAGAGAACGCGACAATCCTGGTCTTAACTTTCAGTAGAATTGAATATGAAAAGGCGCGTACATGAAAAGGCGGTCTTAGTGTGAATAGCGTCTAACTAAACCATCATTAGTGGGTCTACCTACGGAATATGGTGAAACATTCTTTTGAAATTGAAGTTTAATTCAGCCTTGCCTATACCGGCCCAAGACGTGCCGTATAATGTTTGACCATTTCCTAAATCCTACTACGCGAATGTCGGGATAGCATCTAGTGTACGTGGTTCTGGCTGCTTTTCAATGCCTATCTCAAAAAGAAATATGCTTGCTTGCCAAGGGACATCATCCGTTAGAAATGAGATAGGTTTCACACAGAGATGAATCTGAATGAGTGCGCGCGTATAGATTTCACATAAATCACAGCCATATTCGATCCACTACTGGATGAGGCCTCTCCCCAGTGGGAGGAGATTGATCTACTACTCCCACGCTAACCAGGTGGGTTGGGAGAGGATGCCCTAAGCTCTCGGAAGAGGCCTAATCCAGTAGTGGATTTAATATGGCTGTGAATTATGTATATACCGGTTGTCCCGGAAATCTTGAAATGTAAAATGCTAATTCTGATTGTCAGTTGTTCACTTGTAAAAATTAAAAATATAATTGATTTTCATTTTTTTTTCTCTCTTTCTCAGGGTTTCCGGGTGTAGTCAAGTTGTCAATTTTTACAGACTATTCTTTAGTTCACAATGGGTCGTGGTGTCCTCAAATCTTGTAACATTAACTTAACTCATTGCCCGACGTCATGCAATGATGAAATTTTGCAAGTTGGGTGACAGTACAATATTCCATTGTTACTTTCAAATATATTTTAAAAGCAGATTTTAATATTTTGTAAAAAAAAAAAAAAAAAAATGGACTTTATCCTAAAATAAATACCATCCTGCAACAAACTTGGGTTTGACTGGTTGCAGAACACTTTAGGATTTGGGTCACAAAATATTAGCCAGAGAGAAAGTATCTGAAAACAGAAGTGACTGTAAACAGACCAATTCAAGAATTTATAAAGTAACTGTATATGAGAGCGCGCTCATGCTTTTCTTTTTAGTCATGCATAAACAAAATTATTATTTTTTTTTACTTTTTAGTACGAATTGTTTAAGAAAAGTACGTCTTTAAAACATTTTTATTATTATTATTTTTTATGGACATTTTCAACTTTTCTTTTTCGTTCAAAATGACACTGGCAGATACGTAAACCTCGTTCTTCAGTCACACTCCCCACCAACAGTGTTGCCAGAGTCTATTCTGATGAAAAGCGTAATTTTTTAAAAATATATCACTAATACCCCTGCACAAAGCTTCTTAATTTTTTATATAGGGAGTTTCTTTCTCATATTCGATGAATAGCCATAAAGCCTCTCTAGTGACACCAAGAAATGTTGCAGCCATTTAAATTAATGTCTTCTATGCAAGAATGTACGCAGTTTCTTGAAAAAAAATAGAAGAATACTTCAGACTGTGGCAACATATTTTACAACTGTACATGAATAATGATTGATATTTCACTTATTAATGTTTTAAATCTTTCCCAATATACAGGGTTATATTTCGGTGCAAGAACGATGTCTTCACTTGTTTAACAGTTACGTTATATGAAAGATAGGGTTGCGTAACTTTTGGGACACTCTGTATATAATGTAACTGAATACTGGTTTAGTACATTCAAGTACAAAGTTATGGTTTGTTGATACTAAGAAACACAAGCACAGAGAAGAAACTAGAGAGTTTGTTTTTGAGCAGCAGAGATATGCAAAAAGAAAAAAAAACTTTCCCTTTTTTTCTGGTAGTCTCAATTTTCAATGGAAATGTCATTTCTTTTATTTAAGAAAGAGAGCACATCTAATATGTATGTTCTTTTTTTTTTCTTACATACACAAATTCAAACCTATGCATCAGCCAAAACTTTACATTACAGTCATTCATCACACGTTTCTGAACTCGGGACAACTTCCAACTCATAATGAAGAAGAAAGATTCACAAAATTTCGAACGAAAGTTCAGGAGGTTGAAACTCAAACTTTGGAGACGAAGAAAGGAGGGGGGGGAAATAGGTGCGGGGGGAAGAAAAACAGGACTTTTCAACTTCTGGAGAGAGAGAGAGAGAAAAAAAAAGCCCCTTTCAAATGTTGTTTTCTTTGGTGAAAAACAAGTTTGCGTTCTATAACTGTGGGATTTCAATGTGGGCAGCAACAAAAGAGCTTACAGAAGAAGTCAGTAGGAGGCGAACGGGAAAATACGATTGTGTATTAGAGAACACATCACAAAATCTGTTGAAAAGAAGTCGTGAAAGAACTGATTTTATGGTCAGATTCCTGCCGTGTTGGTCAATACTTTAAAAAGCAATCTGCTCTTTCCAGACGAATATTTTTATTTTATTTTTTGCATCTTCTGCTTTTAGAACATAGAATTTTGGTATACGGACAGTATTCTAAAGTTACGTGACCTGAATTGTGAACATGTATCCAAGATTAATAGAACAAATATACAGACAGAGTATAATGAAAATGTTGGTTCAAGGTCATAAGGAAACATTTGAAGATCACAGAAGAAGAACACGGTCTTCATATTCAACTCTGTATTGTAACATTTCATTTATAATTGAATTGTTTGCAGTCTTCTACGTTAATTAGGAAAAGTCATTAGCAGATGGGTATTTTCAAAAGTTGCAACTAATCGTATATGTCAAGTTTGATGCATATTTGATATAAACTTTCACATTTGTTATTGCAACTTTAAGCCACACTTTTTGAAGTTTCTCGAATGTGTAATGCAATTTTCCTTCGCTGTTTGGCATGCATGTACTACGGATAGCGAAAACATCCGGATAACGCATTATAATATCCCCTTAGAAAAATCGGGTACTTCGTATGGCGGATGAAATCCAGATAACGGATATATACGATTTTATATGCGTTATCCTGATTTGATTATGCCTAGTATCTATCACGTACTCGAATCACGCTCAACCCACAAAGATAAGTTGGATTGCGGAATGCCAGACTTTGTCAAATGCTTTTTCTAAATCGAATAGGACAAGACAGGAAGGGCGTGAACTGTTGAAATGGTTGGTGATCATATGGTTTACGTGCAGGAGATGATCGGTTATGCTATATGAAGGGCGAAATCTCTTCTCGAATTTGAGACCAAGATCGGAACTAAGGTCTAGGAATCGAAACGAGACCGAAACACTATGCATCAAGACTTTCTCGAGAAGAGACCGAGACACTCGTCTCGATCGAGATTAAAGGCTTTATTTTCGTGAATGTTGATGATATTATTTAATGCTTTTGTTTATAATGTTTTATACTAGAAGGAGTCTTGTGACAATTATTTTCCTTGTGATAAATTTTATTTAACGTCATATTTTAGTTTAAAAACATGACTACAGGTCATATACCGTAAGTCGTCAAGTTATCAGTACCAAACTATTTCCTGTTGTCTTTCAACAATAATATAAATGTGTTGGAGATTAGGTCGGGGACGGATAAATGCAGAAAATTATTTTCTTCTGCTAATGTTTATCCGCCATGCTTTCTCCTAGCTGATAGTTTTATACTTCTGTTAACACTCTCCCATTTATATCAGCCTCTACTAGACTGATCCCCTGAAGACTGTAAAGTATTCGTCAAGGAGTCAAACTGCCAATTCAAATATAGGTCTTTTCTGACACCACTTACTTTTTTTTTTAAAGAAAAGGGTGTGGAAATTTTTCCAATACTAACCGGTACCTTAAAATAGATGAAGATAATCTAATGTTCTTTTTTTTTTTTAATATTTTTCTACGGATAAGAAAACAGGTAAGTCGGAGCTCAGTTGCCCGACTATGCACATGTGCTACCGTGAGTCTTTAGCAGCGAACGTCCAATTTGGATTATCCATATGTCGTTGAAGTTGCACCGAGACCTCTCGAACGATACCTCAACCACTTGCGTTGCCCTAGCAGTTCCTAAGTCAACGTGTTGTCGACAGAAGGACGTAGAGGGGATATGAGAATGGGATGCCTTAGATATAGCAAGATTATTTTTTTATCTATTTAGCTATGCTTTGCTAGGATTGTTGGAATGATATTTTAATCTGATAACACGGCTTATTTGAAATACCAATCTGCTTATTTAATTTTGATTTGCAGTACGCTGTTTTCTGAAAGTACCACCTACCAAAAACACACTTCTATCTTTTCTTTTTGCTTTAATGTATGGACGTGCAGCTGTAATCCATACTTATGAACATATGAATTTGTTCTTTTAATCAGTCAAGAGCAGTATTGTAAACAAATTAATTCGTGTCGAGTTCGGTAAATGGTATTTTCATTTTCTTTGTATCTGATTATTTTCTGTAAAAAAAAGTTGTCAATAAGTAAATTTTTATCACATACTGTACATATATGTATTTCTATAAATCTATCTGCTAGGAAATTTCAAATAAATTGTTTTACTATTATTATTTTTGTTATTATTATTTTAATGCAACAGTTATTCAGTCAATGTGAATATAATTTAGAAATAGCAAAACTTTAATATTACGTTGTCGCAATTTGTGGTACAGCATGGATCCGTTTCCATAATAAAGATCTTGTCACCTATCTCATTTATTGATATTCCATATTTGGTAACTAAAGCTTCTGTATTACTTGAAAATCGTAATGTTTATCTATTTCAGGATATTATTTCTAATCTAAATCCCAAATTAAAACAATGTAACAAATTGTGTTAACATTATATTAATATTCTTATTCTTGTACTGAGATCGGAAGCGTGCGTTCCGATTTCAAATAAGTCAAGCAACGGCAACTTTTTAAAGTCTATCATCTTTCGAGACACTTGAGACGGGATCGAGACTGAGGTTTGCAATTGAGACCAAGACCAAGACTGTCTTCAAAAATTTGAGATGAGAACGAGACTGATCTGTCTCATCTCGTCTCGATACCACCCTTAGGGAGAACGTTGTAAGTGATGAGAAGTTAAGCCTGTCTGCGGGATGGCGTTTATTGAATTAAGGGTGTAAATATTTCCTTTCCTGTAAATGCGTCTGCTTTTGTCTGATCGGAATGAAGTGCTTGGTTGTCTTGTATCAGTGGGGACACGTTGTTTCAGTGCATTTACCAGTGAATGCATTAAACCTTGTACAGTATTGGGTGGAATGAACTGTCTTAATGAATAACCCATTGTCTTAATTTGTAGGCTTTAATATAGTTTCATACTGTGCGCTGAAGTTGGCGATGGAGACGAAGTAATTCAGGATTGCCGGTTCTTTGGAAATCTCGATAGAATTGTCTGGAGTGTCTAATCATAGTAAGATATTGCGCTGGAATGTTTGGTCTGTATGAGTGAATTGTAGTCTTGGGAATTCATTTGTCTGAGACCGTATGGATAATGTCGGTTAGAGGATTTATTCATGATACAGTTCATCTTCAGAAGTGGGTGCTGTGAGAGGTGTGATTTGATTATGTATGTATTCAGGGTAGCTGTCCCAATCGACTCGGTCAAAACGATATTTGTATTTAAAAAAAAATATATGATATTCTTTATAACGCCACATTCATAAATAGAATTAACATCATCATCAGAACATGTAATCATCGCTCAAGAGATTTATCATCATGTGTTATTCTGAAAACAGCAAAGTATGATCCCTTCGAGTTTACTTAATGTATAACTGAATTAACAGATGTCAGTACCTAGATTTTAATTTATCATTTTCAGTACAGTTGAACCTCGATAACTCGAATCTGAAGGGGAAAAAAACAAAATTCGAGTTATCGAATATTTCGACTTAGCGAGGTTCGACTTATTGAGAGGAATAATATGAATCTTCCGAGATATAGAGGACCACAACTGACGGACGCTTCTCTTCTGTAGTTAGGGTCCTGCATTTTTGCTTCATCATTATATGAAACATCTAACTGTATGATGATGATGACTTAACAGACACTCCCTGCGACAGCACTAGCAGTGGTGAGAACATCTGACTCTTTATCTCGTTCTGCTCAGATCATTCAATTCCCTAAACTTCGACATACAAAGGTTTACTGAATGAAACTTCGACTTAGAGATATTTGTACTGTAACGTCGACTGTAGAGGCTCTTTTCGATAAGATTTCGAGTTATAGAGGTTGAACGACAGGTCTAGAAAGTAACAAAAATCCGAGTTAGCGAGGTTGCATTGTATATGACTGACTCAATACATATAGCAACCTTCACTGCAAACATGTCGTTGTTTTATGTACACAGACATTCATTGGTGGTTACTTTTAAATCATTATTAATTTTAGTTTGCTGCAATCATTTTATTACCTATTCTCGTTTTCTTCTCTTTTTACCTTACCTTACACCTCGTCGATTACAACCCATGTAGGGTTAGAGCCTTCTTCACCACGGCCTTCCATTCTTCTCTGGTTTGAGTCTTTGTCTCCATCCCTTCACTCCCATCCTCCTTAGGTCGTTCTCCACATCTTCTCCCCATCTCTTCTTTGGTCTTCCTCTTCTTCTACCTTCTTCACACTTCTTCCATCTTCCATTCTCTCAAAGTACCCTAGCCAGCTTATTCTTCTCCTCCTTATTTCCGTTCCTATATTTGGCCCTTTAGATAGTTTGTGTAATTCTTCATTTCTTCGTATTCTTCATATCCCTTGATCCATATATCTTCCTCAGTATCCTCCTTTCCCCTATGTTTAGTAATTCCTCATCCTTAGGTGATAATGCCCATGTTTCTGAAGCATATAGTACTACTGGTCTAATTACAGTTCTACATACTGTCTTCTTCAACTTCCTTGACAGGTTCTTGGATTTAAATACATGCTGCAGAGCGTAGTAACTCATATCTCCTATAGATATCCTTTCCTTGACTTCACACGTTATGTCGTTTGCTTCCTGAATGAGTGATCCTAAATATTCAAAGATTTCTCCCTCTCAAATCTATAGTTGTCCATTCTTGGTTCGTTCAGTTTGGTTCCTTTGGAGACTGCCATGTATTTTGTTCTGTCTTCATTGATCACTGACATGAAATACTGACTTCATTGTATTAATACTGCGACTTATCAAATTGATATCAACTGCATACGCGATATATTGAATGGTTCTGTTCATTATGGTTCCCTTAGGATTTATTTCAATTTTCCTCACTATTGCTTCTAATGTTAAGTTAAATAGGACCGTGGATAGGGCATCTCCTTGCCTTAGCCCTTTTAACTGCGAACTGCCTCGATACCTTGTCTTGCACCTTCACACTTCATTTCGTCTCTGTCAGGTCATTCAACTAATTTGCATATCTTTTTAGAAATTCCAAACTTACTCATCACCTGCAACAGGTTGTTCCTTTGCTTTTTTATAATCGATGAATAATTGATGTATATCTATGTTGTGCTCATTATATTATTCCAGAATCATTCTTAACATAAATATCTATTGTGAACCTACCCTTCCGGAAGCCACATTGATAATCTCCTATTAGATTTTCCGCATACTTCTCTAACCTTCTTGCTAGTACTTTCGTGAAAATTTTGTACACTGCACATAGAAGTGATGTTCCTCTGTAGTTTCCAAAAATGCATTTTATTTCCTTTTTTATGTATTGGGCAGATGATTGCTGTCCTCCATTCATCTGGCATTTTCTCTTCTGTCCAGATCCTTTACAATGAGGTTAAATATTTCAATTAGTAATTCTTCACTTCCGTATTGAACCATTTCTCCCTTTATGTTCTCAACCCCTGGTGCTTTATTATTACTAATACTTTTGACTGCCTCCTTCACTTCTTCTAAACTAGGCTCTGGTTCCTCTGCTTCATTATACTCGAACTCCTCTCTTCCATTACTCTGTTCTTCTACATTATTCTTCTTCTCGGTAAGCATGTCTTCGAAGTATTACTTTATATGTCCAAGATTACTTTATCCCTTTGGACTTTATACGCCGCTATCCTGGGTTGGAATCCTCCTTTTGTCTCCTTTGTCCTTTTATACATCTGTCTGGATTCTCTTCTCCGAGCCATTTTTTCGATTTCCTCTATTCTATTCTTCTTCCATTCTTTTGTTTTTCTTCGACATGTGTTTGTTGCCTCTCTTCTTCTTTTCCTATATTGTTACCACTCTGTTTCTTGTTTTCCAACGTAACATCATCTTCCTTGCAACGTAATTTAAATTTAGTTCTGGAAACAATGAGGTGGTATCGAGGGTATCTTCTGGAATTCCGGCATACGCTGAAGATTTGTTACTTTTGGAATAGCTGGAGGCCTTCAATACAGGCAATTATAGTTTTGTATTTTCCTTTCTATCTTTCAATTTTAATTTCGTATTATTTTGTAACAAGTGTTTATGCCCTCTGTAATTGGAGATGTACATCTCTGTTGAAGGTAAATACAAAATTATTATGCAACTTTCTTCATGGATACTTTTATTCTCTGGGTATATAGACCTATATTCGGAACATTCCCAAGGATATTCCGTCACGTCATTTATGATATATATTTTTGGATTCAATGATTGAGTTGCTATTAGTTTCCTAAACGAGCTGGTAAGCTACTAAGGACGGGACCTACGGTTTAAAGTGAGCTCCGAACCACTTGTGCCCCACCGGGAATCGAACCCGGGATTCCTTGATCACAATATATTCGTGCTTGGAGAATGTTCCGATCATATTTTCAGTGTTCCAGATATATTTCTGAACAATTGACAGTTAAAATGGAACATTTCTGGAAGTGTTTGCTGTGTGGGACCTTATTTTAAGAACATAGTTGTTTTTGATTCTCTGTTCTGCTATCAGGAACGTACGCAGAAGAAGGGTCTTGGGGGGTCCAGATCCGCAAAATTTAGATCTTTTTTGTGAAATTAGTATCATCTTTTAGCCAAATTATATGCATTTTGCATAAATTTCACATCCAGCTTCGGACCTCGAAGGCACTGGAGCCCCGAAACAAACTTCTGGGTACTTGCCTGTCTACATTAAGTTAATGGCGAAACGGATTCTAGCCTTAATGTGCGATAAACTGACGACAAGCAGCCCCGACGTCACTCATGGTTTAAGTAGCCCTAGTATTTCATGTAGCTGTAACGACAATTTGCGACAGAACAAGGAATATATCTTGTCTGGAATATATTCTCCTATTCTATTAGGGAGCCGCGTAACACTAATTTTTCACTTCAGCATCGCCGTGGTTTATTTCTTCTGCCATGGAGTAGGACATTCACTTATTACGTGAACAATTGTATCCAAACCATCAAGTCGAGTAAGTTTCAAGATAGCAAACGAACAGTTGTTGATTTTCCAAAGGAATATATTATAACATACATGAAAATAATTAATAGGGAACGTGCTATGATTTCTTTTGTCTTATTACATGAGTGTGTGACACTTGAATATATTTGTAGAAGTGCTAAAAACTAATATAAATGAAAACACGTTTTCCATTTCGATGCGATTGTGAAGTCTCTGCTATACTGTTAGTTGTAGTTTCAATTACAGTCATTTAATTTATATATAGTGACAAGTTAATTAAAGTATTTAGGCATAAGTTTTGATTTTTTTTTTTTTTTTAGAATAACAGGAAACGAGAACCAACTGCCCGTATTTGCATGATAGCCTTCGGGTGCATTTAACATGTGCATGCATACAAAACATTATATATAACATGTGTTAATTAAAATGTACATGTGTATAGTTTCGATCTTTGTTTTTATATAATTGTCTTTTATTTTGTTTCGTCCCATTCAAAAGTTATGTAATTCTTGTATATATTCATTCATTTATTTGTTAATCTTTCCTTTATGCGTTACTGTGCATGTGCATTTATCGACCAGCCATGTGAGTTGTAATACGTATATCTTATCAGCTGTTTTCCAGCTTTGAGAACTTTTCTTTTGTTATTAAATCATGGTTGAAAGTAAAACAAAGAAAATTTCATCCTCAAGTTTTGTCATTAGGTGCGCACATTTTTGTGTAATGGTGGTGTAGTGCCGTCCATTTTTATGTATAATTCGTTCTGCTTCATTGTACGCAGTCAGTGTGCGCGCCGTATTTAACCTTCCAAATTGTTTCATAATTCTATTCTACATTTCGTTTAAATACTTGTTGTGCCTCCTTCCATTTTGTTATCAATGTTCTGCTTTCTTGATGAAGAATCTCTGTTTCTTGCTAGTATTAACCCAGATAGCACAGTAAACTTGCAGCAAGTTTGGCATTGCAAGGCTGCAAACTTGCTACAATCTTGCAGCAAACTTGCTAGTTGACGGATGCCAAATTTGCTTCAAACTTTGCTCACTAAACTTACTACAAACCTTTCAGGACAAACTTGCTACAGCCCTTGTTTTTAAAAACGTTGGTAAACCAACATCGAGTCTGAGGCGAAAGAAAGATTTCAGTCCACAGTGGGATTCGAACTCACAACCTTCAGATTTGCTGGTTGTCCGTCACTCTAACCATTACGCCACGGCGCCTCTGTTCGACGAAGTATATTTTACTAGTCTTTGTATGTTACGAAAACAGTTTCTGGAATAAACGTATTTATGTAGACTTTAGTTCGAAACTGGAAAAGCTTATTGATCCTGTATTTGAGTAGAGCTGTAAAGAATACTGATTCGTGATTTTTCACAAGCGAGTCACCTCAACAGTATCATAATGAACTGTACTTTACGGTTCAGGTCGATAACATTTCTCAGACAAACTGGCTGCCAATTTCACAGATAGTACGCTAGTTTAGCCGTGATCTTTCCTTACAATGATAAACTAACGGTGATTTTTCCTGTTTGATTACTAACTGGAACGCCGGGACTCAACAACAACAAAAATGTTTTTTTAAATAACTTATTTTTGTTCGTATACTTATAAATATTAGCTCCTATTTCTTTCATCTGTATTTTTCAACATTGTACACAATTTCTAAATTATACACATTTTTCGAAACTAAGTTAAACAATTGAAGTTAGATAATGATTCTTTTCTTTCATTATATGCAATATGTTATCGACCCGATTAGGTACCGTAATTTATTCTTCACGTAGCTAAGCGAATTACTAACAGACACCGTGGATTTCACCCTCTCCCAATTTGATACAACAGGCTTGTATTGCCAAAATTCTGCAGCAAACTTAATATGTCAAATTTGTAAAGATAAATAAATAAAAGTCAAGGCTCATGTGCGGCATGTTGGTCATCATCAATTTTACCGCAACCTTGCATCAAACTTGTTGTGTGAAGTTTAGCATTTGCAAGAGAAAATCAAGGCTAGTCCAAACTTGATATAAAGTATAAACTTGCGTGCTTGCTATCTACGAATACACCGCATTTCTGCACTCTTTTTTTTTTTTTTTTTTTTTTTTAGTCTGACATAGTCCTTATGTTTTGTTTTGTCTTTATTCTTCATTCTGTTCATAGGAGACGAAGAAAAATGAATTATATAAAATGTACAAAGAATGGGATATACTTTATTAATAGGGAAGATTAATAAGAAGAGAATGGAGGACAGTGAGACTAAAATAAGCTAGCGCTACGATTCCATTAACAATTGCCAAATCTCCGGTCCCTTGATAGCATCTCAGACACAGAAAGGTTAATTTTTTAGAATGAGGTGGCAACACTAACAACTGGAATGCTTGTGAACGGGAACGCCGATATTATTTTCCTATTGTGTCCAAGAATGTTTATACCAAGTTTGTTACATACATGTCTAATTATATGGAAGCAAATTGAAAAAAAATTAAAGTATGTTGGCAACACTGACAACTTAAATGCTTGGGAACGTAGACACCCACAGTACTTTCCTATTGCGTCGAATAATGATGATGCTAAATTTGATGTTGATACGCGTAACGATATGGAACCAATGTGTAAAATTGTTTTTTTTTACAATAGGTTGGCAGCACTAACAACTGGAGTGCTTAGGGGCGGACAGTTCTTTTTAATTGTTTCGAATAATGTTGATGCCAAATTTGATGTACGTACGTCTTAACATAATCGTAGCAATTTGGAAAAAAAAACTTTTATAGAAAATGGGTTAGCAACACTGAGGTGCTGGGGATGGTTAAGGTACTTAAAAGGGAAAGAAATTTGAAGTTTCAAGAAAAAGAGCATCAAATCTCATTGAAAGGAACAGAAATCTTAGAATAAGAAAGCAGAAAATGAAAAAAAAAATGCAACAGTGATAAAGGAAATGAATAATAGAGTTACGAATTGGAGGAATTGAAAGGGGTTGATAGGAAAAGAGAGGAGAAACCGAAATATGAACATAAAAATAAAGGGGGAACGAGGGCATGACTATGACAGTGTACAAAACAAATGTGTCCATGTACAACACATATTTTGGGTTATATATAAAATATTACATCGAACCTTTTTAAAACATCAATGTCACATATCCTTCTGCTTCTGTAGTCAACATTTGTAACATTACTTTGGGAATATTTCCTTTCTACATGGGTTGTATTTTGAATTATACGTAGACAGGTGATTTTTTTTCGGTGCTGCGGGATGAGTCCTTCGTTAGAAACAATAAAATATCTCCTCTTTCCTTTCCTTGCTTCCTTCCTGTGGAGGCGTTTGAAGTTGAGAGTGTGGAGGAAAGTCACTGCAGCAAAGATATAATAATGAGCGACAAAGAGAGCATGAATGTCCTGTGTGAAAACAGAATAATTTATCCACCGAGGAACGTCTGTCTCTCCACTGGTGGGGAAACTCGCTCGATATGTTCATCATATCTTAGCATACGGTTGTATCTATTTGCGTCTGTGACAGTTGACAAAGTGTTCATCAAAGTGTGTGTTCGTCAAAGTTTTGCTAGGTTTTCAGCAAGCTGTGAAACAGAGAAAGAATTCGAGCTTGAATTTTGAAACTTGTTCGCTATTTTGTCCCGTATTTTGCTGATGTATGATCTTTCAGCACTGCACATATTAAATTGAAACATTATGAACTACAGGTGTTGGACAAAAAAATCTAAAACGTTTGAAAAAGAGTGAAAATCATACCTAGTATGGTGTGGGGCCTCCTTTTGCGTCCAAAACAGCTTGGATCCGACGTGGAATGGACGTATACAGCTCCTGAATCGTGGTGTGTGGAATGTTGTACCATTCTTCCTCCAAAACATGCTCCAGTTCCTTAAGGGATGATGGTGGAGGGCAATGAGACCGAACACGCCTTTCTAACACAGACCACAATGGCTCTATGATGTTCAGATCTGGTGATTGTGGGACCCAGGGGAGGTGTGATAGCTCCTGGTCATGCTCCTCAAACCATGATTGCACCGTTTTTGCAGCGTGACAGGGTGCCAAATCATCTTGGTAGATGCCATCACCATCCGGGAACAATGTGTGGGCCATGGGTAGAACCTGGTCCCCCAAAATGGCCTCATACGCCTTAGCATTCATCATTCCATGCAGGGCTATGATGGGACCTGCAGAGAACCACGATATCACTGCCCATACTGTAACAGAACCACCCCCATGCTTTACAGTTGGGCGCAGACAGTCTGGATCATAGGCCTGCGACGGTGTTCTCCATACGTAAACACGACCGGTTGTTGGAAACAAGGTGTAGGTCGATTCATCGGAATACATTACGTGTTTCCACTGATCAAGCGTCCACTCCTTGTGGTCCTTGCACCACTGGATACGCCGCTTCGCATTTACTGCTGTGACCAGAGGTTTGGCGATCGCGGCCCTGCCATGAATTTTCATTTTATGAAGTTCCCGTCGCACTGTTTTTGATGAAACCGGGTTCATTGCAGTGGTCTGCTTTTTAGCTGCTACAATCCGTCTTAATGCCCTCCTGTCCCTATCGGACAGGATTGTCTTTCGACCACTTGTGCTTTGCAGACGTTGTTTGCCCATGCGTTGTGTATGCCCTCGTGACATTGGACACAGTGCCTGTCGATACCCCCACAATGGTCGCCACTGTTGTCACTGAAGCTCCAACCAGACGGGCACCAACGATCATGCCTCTTTGGAAGTCTGTCAGGTCGCCCATTTTACCTCACCACTTGCACACCACGACACTCACAGGTGAACTGGGTACTGCCGACGGAAGAGGAAGGTCCACATGACACATTGAAAACAAAACACGATCGGCAACCGCAACACGTGGTGTACAGTGGCGGGCCACAGTTACGTGTCCTGTATGACGTGTTTTTAGATTTTTTGTCCAACCCCTGTATATTTGTCTTTTTTTTTTAAATTACTGAGTATTCCTTAATCCTTATAAAATATCATTATTATTATTATAGGCCAGCAGAACGTTATAATACATTAGACTGTTCCTTTGCTTGTCCCGGAAAAAAGAAAGTTTGAGAAAGGCTGGTCTATTGATTGTATCCGCTCTTTTCTTTTCTTACTATACCGTTCAATTGCTGATTAATTAGTACGAATCCATTTCGATTTTTACCAGTTTCGTTATGTATTCAGTATAACCTACGTACCTTGGCATTGGATCAATTGCAAGTATACATTATTGTTATGTCCGCATACTTTTGGACATTTTTCTCCCACATGTATTCCGGCTATAACCAGTAAGTTGCAGCTAAGGCCGCTTTAGACGATACAATTTCTCGTACGATGAATCTTAGCGAAAGCAGTGTGCCAGCGTAAAAAGAAAAAAGTTATCAATTTATACCATAGCATCTTCCGCTATTGTAGCATTCTTGATTTCACGCTCTGGCACTACTGCTAATCGTAAGATTCATCGTAGCATACATAAATGCTGTCGTCTAAAGCGGCTTTTAGTATCTCCTCAACGAAAATTACCACCTTTGTTCTTGTATAAAATCGCCCGCATGACCGGTCCCTTTATTTGAATCCATTTTCAAACAACCGGCGGAAACCAAAAGTCGGCAAGAACCCACTGGTGAATTACTACAAATGATTGTATTTTTAAAGCGCTTGTAGTTTTACAAAACCCGTGGAATTTGTGGTTGGGGAAAATTCTTGTGATCTGCGGTTGAATTCGACAAGTCTTAGCATCAAAACTAGTAAAACTTGGTACAAAACCTTATTTTGCGTTCGACATCTAGAAATAAAATGACTGGAAACTCCATGCCGCCATTTTGAAGTATAAACTTAAATTTACACAATCCTTTATTAAGTTGATTTAATCTCTCAATAATATAGCAACGTAACATATTTCTTTTCTTTTTCTTTCTTGCAGAAAGATGGCACTACGACATGCCTTGTCCATAGTCATATTTCTAACGTGCATTATTTGTTACTACAACAGTTGTTACTGCGGCTTTGTCTTCGACGATATCAGCGCAATCAAAGATAACAGAGATCTTAGACCACACACGCCACTGAAAAATCTTTTTTACAATGACTTCTGGGGAACACCTATGCAAAAAGTAAGTTGAACAAAATCAGTGTGATTTATTTTCTTATGTTTCACAGATTAGTTTATATAAGAGGAGGGTTCAAAAGTCTGGAGCCATCCGAAATTCCGATTTATGTGTTAAATTAATATAATTTTAGACGTAATTATGTATTTTTTTATATATACGAGGGTGATTCAGAAAGTAATGCCTCCAAGGTGATACCTTTATTTGTGTTTGACAGATAGCACCGATACAGGTATCAGTGGAAAGTTTGCAATGTCAGCTACAAATAGTGGCATCATTTTTCAACATAGTCCCCATTACGGACAACACACTTGCGCCAACGCGAAACAAGGTTTTTCACGCCGTCGGCGAAGAATTGTGTTGGTTGCTGGCGACACCATTGCCGAACTGTTGCTTCCACTTCCGCGTCACAATTGTAACGTTGACCCTTAAGTTTCGGGAAACCCAAAAGTAGCAGGGCGCAAGATCCGGACTATAGGCAGGATGAGGCAGAATGTCCGTGAACCTCAGACGCTGCAGTGCTTCCTGAGTTTTGTGGCTTGTGTGCGGACGAGCATTCTCGGGGTGCAGAATTACCTGTTTATCTTTGCAAGTGCGTTGCAATCTTGCCCGCAGTCGCTTTAGGATGTCAACGTAGCGATCTGAGTTTATTGTCTGACCGTTTCGCAGAGCCACTTCGGCGCTGATCATAGAGATTTGATGCGGCTGGGTTTTGGTCTTTCACACTTCACAGTCCTTGCCCACCTCCGCAGAGTACTGACGTCAACACAGGCATCCCCGTAAACTTCAGTCATACGATTGCTGGGCGCACAACCTTCCGCAGTCAGAAATTCAATGACAGCCCGCTGTTTCAACCGGACGTCACCACTGGATGCCATGGATTGCTCCATTACTCCGGAACGAGAAGAGATAGGAAGGTGAAACAAGTGACATTCTATAGCTTAAACATCAGTGCATTAATGATAAACGGTTCAGAATGTTTGCAGTACTATTGGCCAAGTAGTAGGCTTGGAAGCATTACTTTCTGAATGCTCCTCGTATTTCATGTACAGAAGGACTTAGCATTTAATGAAAACATTTTGTTTGAGAGGTAAAGAAATGTCAAAAGGAAATGTTTCTGTATGCATAAAGGTAATAAGAGCCTACGACATCTGCAAAAACATTGCAGAAATAAAAAGAAGTGGAATATAAAGAAGTAATGTAAAAATGACTTCTTTATACTATGACTGATTTCAACAGTTGAAAGTGATAGAGAGAGAGAATAACCTAAAAAGCATGAAGCTTTCAAAAATAACTTGAATAAATATTTTATCGTTTGTCGACTGTTTTTCTTTCTTCACTCTACACTTTTATTCTTTCTTCCGTTGATGTCTTGACAACTGATGAATCTTTGAAAGAGATGTGGGTATCGATATGCGATGTTGCTGACCTATTCCAGTTATTTACCAGTTTCGTTAGGTAAAGATTCCCTTTGAAGTCAAGTGAACGTCTGTAAAACATTAACACTATGTTCACCCAAAGACCTGTGTTTAACGTATTTTATTCGTATAAATGTGGTCGTGTTCAAGGTGTATAAGTAAGAATATAAATGGATTGATTGATTCAAACGATTTACAAAATACTATTCGTGGGAGATATATCATTTAGTTGAAGGTTTTTATTTTTAAATAGATAAAGGCAAGGCTCTTTAACTATACTAAAAGATTCAAACACTGTAAAATGTTGAGTATGTATATGTGTGTTATAAAATATAAAAACACTTGGTATTACTTTGAAAAGAGATATAATTGTGTACTTCGTTTTTGGTACATAATAATAACAACTTTGATAATTTCTATTTAATGTCAGTAAATTACAACATCGAATTTGCATGTGTGGTGGTTTTTACACATCATTAGTATGTGTAAAAACTAT
>JAGDQP010000386.1:2287-15824 GCA_022664845.1 Lepisma saccharinum
CAACCCCATATTTACTGTATTTTCCGGCCGCCATCTTTGTCCGCCATTTTGGGGGTGAAGCGAACATGGGATTTTAGGGGACTTTTGGAATTTCATTTGGGAGGCCACAAAGAGCAAATCCTAAAAAAATTAGCTTTTTATAAATTATTTCAGCTCGCAACCCCATATTTACTGGGCTATCATCCGCACGGAAAGAAATAAAAGGTTACTAGCAACCCAAGAATGGGTTAATGCAACAGAGTGAGTTGGTAAATATAGAGCCTAATAAGTACAAGGTTACAGCAACCCAGCTAAAAAGGTTAGATCCAGTGGGTTGGTGCAACCCTCCACGTATGTTATTTTGAAGGGTTATGATAAACAACTGTACTCAGTTACTTTAACCCACCCCAAAGAAAATTTGTAAAAAAAAAAGTGGTGAAATCGTCTGAAAGCAAGTTACTGTCATTATTTACACTACATATAGCTTATTATAACTATCTTTGTAAAAAAGAATGTGCGCCAGGCTGGGATCGAACCATGGACCTCATCCACAGTAGTCCGAAGTGCTACCAACTACTCCACCGATCACCTGAAGTGTACGGTCGATAATGCATGTATTTCGAAAGTTACACTAGTGTGATATTCATTATACGAATCTCAATGTTTCATATTACACTTTGTCATTAACAGAATATTAATGATAATTTATATAACACTACATTCCTAGATTTAGGGTTGCTAGGTTACTTCCAATGTTTCACGAAAACGTTTTGGCGTTGGTACAAATCTTCCATGTGGAAGCCCCTCAGTGTTCAATGACCGCCATCTCGTATACACGAGACTCGGTTCAGCCAACCCTCATTAAGGTTAAAAAATAACTAATTCTCAGAAGGTTAAATTTACCTGCACATTAAACGGTTAGCATAACCGAGCAGTGGGTCAATCATGTTGTTTAAGTTAACCGTGTTGTTGGTTTATTCCTTCTTGTACCAATCGTGTAGGTAACTTGCTACCCACGAATGGGTTGTTTTTACCCTGATTTCTGTTAACCCTTTTCAACGGGTTACCATTTACCTACAGAATTAGGTACTTTCATGTCTCGAAAGGGTTGTGATAAATAACCAGTAGGTTATGTGCAACCCTTTTGGTCATTAACCTAGCAAAATCTTGACTTAGTTAAAACTAATTTCTTTCCGTGCGAGCTACATGGCCTGCCCATCTTAGTCGTCGCGATTTCAATATTCTTATAATATCGGGTGAGTCATACAGTCCGTGAAGTTAAAGTCCATTATGCAGTCTCTTCCATTCTCCAGTTATCTCGTCCTTTTTCGGCCCGTATATCTTTCTCAACACCTTATTTTCAAAGACTCGTAATTGTTCATCTGCTAGGTTTCTAATCCAACTTTCGCAACCATAAAGTACTACCGGCAGAATAACTGTTCTGTATATTTTCAATTTCAACTTCTTTCATATTAATCGCGAGGTTAGGAGTTTCTGGACTGAACAGAAACATACGTTGCCCGATACTAAGTGACTTTTTATTTATTCCGTGACCTCATTTTTGCTTGCCACATATGCTTACAAGTATTTAAATTTGTTTATCCCCAATTATTATGTTTTTATTTCCTTCATTCTTTGTGTTTCGGCTTGGTATCATGTATTTTGTTTTTTCTATGTTTACCTGTAGACCTATCTCATCGCACGCTTCTACTAAGACATCGGTGTTACTTTGTAGTGCCTCTACATCTTCCACTATTAAATATACATCGTCCGCGTACACGAACAGTTGATTCAAGCCATTCAACGTTAGTCCGTTTTTTGTTCTCTTTTATTTCTAAAATCGCATATTCTAACGCAAAGTTAAACAGTAGTGGTGACAAGGCATCACCTTATTTCAATCCGTTGCGAATCTTGAAAATGTATGACATATTATTACCTACCCGTACTCTGCTTGCGGGGTCGCTGAGACGCATTTTCACAAGTTCAACAAATTTCTTCGGAATTTCAAATTGTACCAGGATACTGTATAGCTTTTCCCTTTTAAGAGAATCATAAGCCTTCTTAAAATCAATGAATAGCTGGTGAACCGTCCCATTACATTCCCATTTCTACTCCAAGATGTGTCTCAAGGCGAAAATCTGGTAAAACGTGGATCTATTTCTTCTAAATCCACATTAGTGATCTCCAATAATTATTTCATCTACGTATACACTTGGGCGTGTTTACAGACTATTACTCAATACGTTGTAACATGTTGAGAGTAACGGGATTCCGCGGTAATTATTACAGTCCGCTTTATCCCCTTCTTACAAACAGGAACTATTATTAAGGTTCCATTCATTTGGGAGCTCCTTTTTTCTGCATATAGCGCTTATCAATTTATGCAGTTCCTTGATTAGTGCCGTTCCTCCCACATTAATTAATTCACCTGGAATATTGTCTATTCCCGCTGATTTGAATTTTTTTTATTTCTTTATCGACATTTCGACCTCTTATCTCGCTAGGTACGGGTGTCCACGGTTCTGCGGTATAGAATTCAACTTCCTTTGTTTGTTCTCCGTTGTGTATATTAAGAAGTTTGTCGAAATAACTGACTGTAGTCAAGTGACAGATGTGGCAATCGAATAAATGTTTCGCAGTAGCTTGATGTACACATTTTCGATGCCTTGATGTTCAAGTGATTTACGTACTGCTGACAAGGAGACCGAATCGAAAGCATTTTCGAAATATATGAATCCCAAACATAGTGGAAGTTCATATTCATTAGTCCTTTCCATAACTTCATTCAATGTTTGTATGTGGTCCATTGTGCTAAATCCACGACGAAATCCGGCTTGTTCCCTTCCCTGGTTAAAATCTAAGTCTCGTTCAATACGATTCAAAATAACTTTGGTGAACATTTTGTATAGAACTGACAGTAAACTAATTGGTCTGTACTTTTCGACGCGTTCTTTGTCCCCTTTCTTGTATAACAAAATTATAACAACATTATTCCAACTTCTGGGTATTTCTCTCTTCCTCAGGCACATTGAGAATAATTTCGGAAGTTCCTCTTTCATTTTTGAACCTCCAAATTTAAACATCTCTGCTGTGAGTCCATCTTCTCCTGGAGATTTTCCGTTCTTCATCCCTCGAAGTACTTTATCCGCTTCTTCTTTCATTACATCTGGCACATCTACATCATTTTCTTCTGAGTCTTCATTTCCTAGCTCTTCGGAGGAGTATAATTTTCTGTAGAAATTTTCAAATATTTTTATAATTTCTTCCTTATTTCGTGTTACGGTTCCGTCTGGTCTCTTAACTGCAATTATTTGCTTTTTCCCTATCATGAGCTGCTGTTTGGTTTCCTTTAGTCTCTTGTTCTCCTCGATTGTATTTCTAACAAGATTTTCGTTATATCTTCGTATATCCTCTCTTATTTTCTTCCTTACGGTTTTATTTAGCTCTGTGTATTCAATCCTATTTATATAATTTTCCTCTTCTTTCATTTCCCTTCTCTTCTTCATCAAGAGTTTAGTTTCTTCTGAGATCTTGCTCGCTATTTTCTTTCTGGTGCCTGCTATTTCCCTTTCTGTCTCTCTTATTATCTCGGTCAGTATTTTATTTCTGCTATTGATGTCTTCTTCATCCTCTAACTCTTCCAAGGCGCTAAATCTGTTGCTTACTTCTATCTCGAATGTCTCTGCTTTTCAATAGATTTTCCTGATTTAAAAGTGGTGGTTTATCTCTGGTAAGCTTCTTTCTCTCAGTCTAGTATTTAGTTTCAGCTTACATCTCACCATCCTATGATCACTCGAGACTTTGAAACTGTTCAAAACAGACACGTCTTGCAGAATTTCCCTGTTATTCGATAGAATTAATCAAAGCAGATATAATATAAGAAATAGTTACAAGCGAATATTCATCCACGATGCTTCTAGTGAAAAAATCTGACAATAATGATTTAGGATAGTATTGAATCTTATGGCTTGTAATTCATACACTAAATATCTCTCTGTTGCTTTGGAATCAACTGAAGATATTTTAAATAGTGTCCGTGGGAAATCTTTAATATCCACTTTAGACGTTTCAGCGTGCTATCACCAGATTAAATTACATCCTAGTAGCTGGAGATATATGGGTTTTGAAGTACCACACACTTGGAAGGCGTATCAATTAAAAAAATGCACCATGGGTCATCTCACTAGGGGCAGGCTCTATCGATTGTAACAAGGATATTATAACAGGGCCTATCAAATTCCGTAACATCACTTGCAGATGATTTGGTTGTCAGTGACCATACGGCAAAACAACATTTAGAAACACTTGAATAACTTTTAAAAAGGCTAAGAAGGCACAACTTTAGACTGGCTCCACACAAATGTCATTTCTTTTTTCTGAATTGAACGTTGTTGGATTTAAAGTAAGTAGGGAGAACATTTCCATATCTCCAAAAAATGCCAAGAAAATTAAACACTTTGAAATATCCACAACAAAACGCAAACTTAGGTTTTTCTCGGGTTATACTCGTTTATTCGAAATCACGTCGATCCCTTTACCGAGAAAATCGAACCGTTTCAAACCATGTTATCCAAGGGAAACAAATTTTCCTGGAATGAAGTGTTAGACAAATTATTTGAACTAAAAACCGACATTTTATAGGCTGAATCTCTAAATCACTTCAACAAAAATCTTGAAATACGTGTCTATGCTAATGCATCAAATATCCAAGTTGGGGAAATTTTGACAGCATACGGCCATAAATTAGACCAAGAAAAGGTGGTATCTTAACATAAACTCAGTTTCCTCCTTCAGAGATCTTGGCGTTATTATTGACAGTAAACTTACTTTTGCTGAACATATTAATATCATATCTCGTACTGCTATGAGAAAACTGGGTCTTCTTTACCGCTTCACGGACATTAAAAATCCTCATTCCCTAAGTTTGTTCTATAAATCATACGTTGCCCCCACTATTGAATACTGTTCCCCTATTTGGTCAATGGCCTGCCCTACTCATTTAAATAAATTAAACTCCGTAATAAATTTTTTTCTTGCCATCGTATCCTACAGAGTACCTCATCTCCGCACACTTCCAAAAAATGATATACTAAAATGTCTGAATATCAAACCACCGCAAGTAAGAAACAAAATTTCAGACCTTATATTTCTGCACAAACTTGTCAATGGTCATGTTTCTTGTGAAAAGCTGCTTGGTGAAATAAACTTTCGTATACCCTGCAGAACAACACGCTCAAGTGATCTTTTCTACTCCCAAACAGTGAGGGTAAATGTTGTACAAAGGTCCCTCTTGAATAGAATTATCAGCACGTACAGTCTTCTTCCTAATAACGTTGACATATTTGTTAATGAATCAACTTTTAGAATATGTATAAACAGACTATCTCTGTAACTTTTTTTTCTTTTTTGTTTTGCTGTTCTTCTATTGTTGTGTTATGTTTACTGTTAATGTTTTCAGTGTAAAATGGCAAATTGTGCTGTATCTGAAACCTTCTGTAAATAAATAAATAAATAAATATTCGAGACGGCTATTAAAATCGGAACGTCGAATGAGCACGTGGTCGAAGGAATCAGTAGCCCTTCGTTATGTTTTTGAGACGCTTTAGATACTATATCTTGGCGAGCCATTTATTTTGTATACAGACAGCCGCACCTTGGAGAATTGACAAAATCAGCCTGATAAGGTCGGAAAATTTACGCGCGTGCACCTCTTTATTAACGACTTCAACTTCGAAGTACGGTACCGCAGCGGCAGCCAACAACCTGCCAACATATTCTCCAGACTTGAACAGACGGCAGACATCGAGAAGCACTCAAATGCCCTAATTGAAACAGATGAAGAAGGAATGGAATTGAAAAAATGTTGCAAACCGCAAGACAACCGCGGACGTAATACAAACTTCAGAACAAGATTTAGAGTTTCGTTCTAACTCATTAGATATTAATTACTGTACTTAAACCCAATATGAACCCGAAACGTTAATCAGAAAACAAAGGATTGATCCTTATTACTCTGATATAATAGACGCACTTAATAGTGTTGAACCAGTGAAACCAGCTGTCCTAACAGCTACAAAACTTTACTGTCTTAAGGATAATATTCTGTATCGTATATAGAAAAGACCACGGCATGGGCAAATATATCTCTGGTGCGTACCACAAAGTCTGAGAAAGCAATTATTTGAAGATGTACGTGCATATTCCTTATCGGGACACCTCGGGTTTGGAAAAGTTTATAAACTTTGCCTACAAAAATATTACTTTCCGAAAATAGTATTACTTATGATATCAAATTAAAATTTGTAGCCAATGTCAGACACTTAAAAAAAACACCCTCGGAAGTGCCAGACCAAACTATTACAGCATCCTATAGGCAAGAGAAGCGATCAGATGGTATTTGATAGTCTTGGACGTCTTTTTGAGAATAAAAAGCTCTATATACATGTGGGAATAGAATGTGCCACAAAGTACATGTAGTAGCAAGCAAAAGTTGTAGACAGCATATCTACAGAAACTGTAACTAAATTCCTAGAAAACTACATGTTTTTATTTTTGGACCACCAAATGCTTTTTGGAACTACATGCTGTACACACTAGTTACGCAGTGAAAAAACTGGCTAAGCAATACAACGTTGAATTAAAGTATAGCCCCTCTTATCCCCATGCAAGAAGTGGCGCCGTAGAGGTGGCTGTAAAAGCGGTTCAACATATTTTGAAATTTGAGGTACAGCAGAATTTGATGGACTGGCCAACGAAGATACCAAAAACAATTTATGCTTATAACACGTTTCCTCAAACAAATTTGAAGGAAAACGCACATTTCCATCGATGTGGGTATACCTAACGGCAGACTGTACATTGAATGTGAGCCCAAATATACAAATACCAAGAAAGGAATTTTCAACAATAGGGGCGGAAACAGCAGAGAACACCTATCAGCATTTCTTGAAACAAAAGAAATATTTTGACAAAACACACCCCCAAGTTGAATTTCCTATTGGAGCAACATTCAAAGTTTTTTCCCTAATGGACAGAAGGAAATACCAGATATATGATCATCTAAATTTATCAGCCCGTGCCATATAATACGTAAAATCAATAAAAATATGTATCTTGTAAGATTACCTACAGGTTTTAGAAAGACTGTACAAGAAATTGCAATAGATCGAATTCAAATCTATCATACTGGTGACGAGAAATAGGATATAACTTTAAAATAGAAAATATAACTTACTATATCTTTTTGACACCTTAAAAGGAGAAATGAAAAAAGAAAAGAAACAGAAGTTACCCATCATAATTACAACCAAAAGTATGGTATCTTAAGAGATGACCATTTACTTTCACTTTTGTCGCTGAAGGGCAGTGGCTGAAAGGACAGAAATGAAGAAAACATATCAGTGTCAACGACGGCATTTAAAAATACTAATAGCAGCTCATCTCATACATACATACACATTATTCAACAGCAGTTTGTTTTTATAGGAAAAACAACCGCAAATATAATTATGTATAAAAAGAAATATGATACTAGTTACCTTTAGCAGACATAAAACGATATCGTCCGTTTTTCAACTTAAAATGCTAGTACCAGATTTCGTGATTAAAACGAATACGTCGGTTTTTGAAGTGGACATGTCGGTCTGCCAAAGACACCAATTATTTACTTTATGCAAGATCCAAGAACAAGCCAAAACTCAGAAGACGGACTGTATATACGACATGGTTTTTCGTAATTCAACCAAGAATTGTCAGGTCAAACCTCAGCTATAACCCCAAGAGGAATTCTTTATGTACACCCCTGCAGGACTACACCTGGCAACTCGTAAGCAAGTTCATATCTTAAAACAATATAATCAAATAATTATTAAAAGAACCAAATTTTTTCAAACAACTACTATTTTTAATATCAACCATTTGGACGAATTATCACGGACAATCTAAACTTACCAACGAGAGATACGATTGAAATAAATTTAGAATATTTAAATCATCCTGCAACGTTCTCACTAAATTTTACAATGAGCTTTCCAAACTTTCAACGATCACTAAGTAATTTGGAGAATCTATTGAATCACGAGAAATATCAGCTACCAAGTACATTTTCTGATATACACTTGCGTCCAACATCATCGTGGACTTCAATTATTTTAGTTCTGATCACTTTCGTATTATTCACTACAATAACAATTATTTTATGTATTTTGTATCATCGTTTCAAGAAAGCAAAAGCCTATAACGAATCATTACTTTTTCAGGATGTATGTCCTCACAACAGCGATTACTTTAACCATACTAGCCATTCTAATGACAATTCTATTTGTTTATTTGCTATACCAAAAACAGAGTGCCTAAACGTCAAACAGTGCAAAGATGACGAACTGTACATCATCACTCGACACAGCGATAGACACTAATAGGGAAACCAACAATTGCACATTTTGCACTGAACCAACATTTTCAAATACAATATACAATGAGACTACAATAAATTTATTCAGCCGGTACAAACAATAAGCGCCCTTATATATAAATACTGAAAAGTCATAATAAACACTAATTTGCTTCACTGACTTGATAATCATTACACCGCTCAAGGTTGAATCTGCCTGTTCAGTGACATACGCATTAGTTTTTCAATTAAACATCGGAGTGCAAACCTGTATATATAAATATATTTTTAACTAGTGTGGTGAATATTTACCAAAGTGATTAGGGAAGTGCAATAATTTTTAGTGTAAAACATTGTTGTATTTTTAGTGTAAAACGACTTAGAAAATAGTGCACCAAATACCAGTTTTCCTCACTATTTTCTTCCCGTGCGAGGCGGAATGCAATATTCCGTGTATTTACTCACACGCGCACATTATGTAAACAGAACAGTGTTTATAAACATACACGTGACAAGTGATGTGACCACAACAAACAGTGAAGTGTCACAAACATTAGCAGACGACAAGAACAAACTCATCACGGACGCAACAGATGGGGTTGCTATCAACATGCAGAGGGAGTTGGACTCGTCGAAGGAGGGACTTTGAGGACCGCGCCCAAAAAGAAGACTATAAAACTATGATACACCAGCTTTAGAGTAACAATAACTCCCGGGTGGTCAACTCTTCTCCTTTTACCTGTTCACAGAAGGCATCGCTTCTGGTACATCCTGATACACAGAAAGCATCGTTTCTGGTATGTACTCTGCCTAAACTAATAACTCCTTTGTTCACAGAAGGCATCGCTTCTGGAACAACCTAGCATACACAGAAGGCATCGCTTCTGGTATGTATTCTGCCTAAATTCACCTTATCTTATACAGAAGGCATCGCTTCTGGTACATCCTTGACACACAGAAGGCAACGTTTCCGGTGTCTTCTTTACGTGCACAGAAGGCATCGCTTCTGGCACGACACCTCATCCTAGACCCCTCTTTGGAGAAAACATCCAAAGAAGAAGACGTCTATATCTATCTATTATCTGTAATTAGTTTTCTACGACACACTCTATGTAACTACCTGTAAAGTTATCTCTTTTTTGTAATAAAAGTGGTTATGTTTCAGAACACAAACCCCGAGTATCTATCAGCTCTACCTCAGGTTCTCTACCAGAGAACCACAAGGACATTACGATATATCGACTAGCCCCACCTAAAATTTGCCCATCCCTCCTAAGGGTTTCGGCTGGCTACGGGCCTGTATCTGGATAATAAAATCAGAGCTTAAACGAAAATAAACATATCTTAATTTGTAGTGTCCATAGACCTTCTAAATGAAACAATGACACACCATGTTATATTTTGTTATAAACCTTATCCAAAGTAGCCACGTACGTACCTACAAGCCAGATGTCACTCTTACTTGGTCGTATGACTGTAAATATCTTAATCCAGTGATGCCCAACTTTGTTTTGCCCATGGACCGCATTAAAATTTAGCACGATCTTCGCGGGCCAGAGCATCCTCTGACATAAATAGCATACAAATATTACGCGTTGTTTAATTGCAGCTTTTGAACGTAAGAAAATCCTTCACACATACGAACAACTAATGTATGGGAAAATAGCAAGAGGTCAAAATTAAAGAATTAAAATAGTTTCTTAGTACTTACAATTTTAAACTTATTAGTATGGAGCTCTTGCGTAGCCATGTGATTACCACGCTGGGCTTTGGTTCAAGGGGTCCTGGATTCGATTCCCGGTGCGAGCTACATTTCTTAGTAATGATTCGATTGCCCACACCCGTATTGCTTGTGTGGGTTAGTGTCAGCAAGGGCATCCCATAGAGTTATAAAACTCCACCAGAAGCAGGGTTGGCGCCACCGTCTACGTGGGTTTTAATTCCCAGCGCGGCGCAAGTTGAACATTCAACTGTTTCTCTGTTTGTTTGGCACAAAGGAAACAGAGAGCCGTGCGCTGCCTTGAATTATATCATTTGTATGTGCCACGCACGATCTTTTTGTGAAGAAATCAATTGAAAATTCGCATTCGAGTTCACCTTAGTTAAGTTCAACACGTAAGATACAAACAATTCTTAATTAAATTAATCAGTATAAAGTATAAAAATAAAAATAAAAATAACTTTTTTAAACGTTCTTGATAAATATTATTTTTGTTCTCAGAAAATATTTTTCTGATTAATTTTTTATTTTATTAATGGCCTTTAGGCATCTAAGGCTCAGGGGAGGGGAGGGGAGGGGAAAGGATTCGAGAAGCTGTAGGCCAGGGCCTATCTTCAAGATGCCATCCCCGTTTTTATTTGTTAAATATAATGTTGATACTTAAAGGCACATAACTTATTTAAAAAAAAACATTAGATATCTATTTAAAAATATTATACAGCATTAGGGATACAACGCAAGTGACATTAATATTACACACACAAAATACTAATGCTGTAATATATACAACCAGCGGTTTACCTGCATAAATTTACAAAGAAAATTATAAAATTGAAAATAGGGTATGGGCACCGGTCGTCGGATATACACTAGTAGTCGGCAATTTTCACATAAATATCATTGAAGCAAGACGTATGTCATTAAAATGAACATAAAATTATCTCTAGTTTTCGGACAGCTTTCACTTGATATTTAAGTTCTACCATCTATCGAAAGTGACATTATACAGATCACACACACACACACACACACACACACACACACACACACACACACACATACACATACACACACACACACACACACAAAACTGGCTTCCCTGATTAGTTTAGAAGATGCCGGAAAAGTTATTTGCGAATGAAGAACACTGTCTTTATATTTAGGGTAAAAGTCTTTGTCTTAAAACTATTAAAAAAAACATTGTTTTTTCTAGCTTTTCAAATGTTCTCTTTTGACTTTATATCATAAACAATACGAATAGTCATATATAATAAGTATAATGCTGTGTCCGACTTCAGGTATATAAGGTATATAGAATTCACGAGTTTTCCTCTTACCGACCAGGGTGACCGATAACAAGCTTGTTGCGATGTTAAATTTGTTTCTGTTCTTAATAGTGTAATTAGAGTGTTCCTAGTTCGATTCCCAGCGGGGACACAAGTGGTTCGGAATCCACATTAAACTGTAGGTCCCGTCCTTAGCACGCCATCTTCGTGCGATGGAAGACAATGGCAAATCACCATCGGTTCACCTAGCTCTGAGATCTTCAGGTCAAGAGCTACCTTCGGGCAGAGCACTCATCATCATCATTGTTCATAATAATTTAACAAGTCTTTTCAACAGCACGTTACCTACCAAGCCGCCGTGGCTCAGTGGTAGGGCGTTAGTGTAGCATTCTGGACGTCATGGGTCCGATTCCAGCGGCCGACCATCCTGACTGAGGTTTTTCCAGATTCTTTGCTCAGGCACACCAGGCAAATGCAGAGATGACACCTTCAACATAGGCCCTGGCCGACATCTTCCCTCCCCTATCCCGGTCTGAGCCTTAGGTGCCTAAAGCCATCAATAAAATTCAACAGCACATTATGGGCTTAGAACTATTTAAATTTTAAATAGATAGATATATTTTTTCTACACGAATATAACCACTTTATTAAGAATAAGCCTAAATGAAAACGATCCATTATTTCTTAATGTAAGAATACTTATTTTTATGTATATTTCTCTTTATAACTATGGGATAGTTTTATAACTATGGATCTAACACGATAAAATACCTTCGCATCAAATAATTCTAATCAAAGATTTGTGTTTTTCTTCTATATTTCTAGCAGACATAAACTACACGAAAGAACGTCTTACATAATGAAACATTTTTCACGGAATAATATTAAATGATCATTTATTTGTGAAACGATACATTACTTCCTTTCTTATATTTCTTAGTACAACCGTGAGCTGCACAGGAGATTGGCATTTTCTTCTCAAATACAAACGAATCAACTAAAACAATGCCAAAGAGAGAAGCACAGCAGCCATATGATAGCAACTCATAATACGTGTTGTTGCCAAACATACGTTCCCTCGCTCAACTTTCAAGTAGCGCCGCGTCAGTAGCGCCAAGCCTGACTCTAGTGGAGAGGTTTTATAACTCTATGGGGCATCCGGTCGTAAAACATCTGCCAAACCAAAAACCTGTGGAATACGTTGACCCTATCTCTCACATGGGAAAATCATCGGAGACAAACACAGTATGAATTGTATTCTGTCTTTTCTCAGCTGAGAAAAATAAATTTCATATATAGATTAAGAAGGAGAAATAAAATAAAACCTTCTTTCGATATGTTTGTGGTAAACAAATTCAATGTATGTGGCGGTCCGGGAAGGCAAAAGCTGCAGTACGAACGAAGGCACTTTCATTGTTCCATATAACCACGATGTGGTTGTAGTGTAAATTCACAGCATTTTCTGATGATCGACTTCACCCCATCCTAATTGACTTCACCTCTGATGACGGTACATACTAATAATATTATGGCGCATATAGTAAGAAAAATTTACGAAGAATTTAAAACTGAATAGGCCCAGAAGTAACTATTTTTTGTTCAAAACATGCAAGCGATCGATAGCTTGGATTTTTGGAACTTGGCTACGTTTCTTCCTTTTCAAAGATAATTACCAACAACGAATGGCAGGGTTGAATATCTTCAATCGTTCACTACTAGAGGACTAAATAGTACCGGTTAATGTTAAAGTACGCTATTCTATAAGAGCTTGGATAAAATCCATCAAGTGTTATAAATTCAATTTTACTTAAAAAAAAAAAAAGCTCTTTTTAAGAAAGTGGTATATCCTCATTCTCAATACTTTTGAAGTTAGTATACAAAATTCAACATTTGCAGAAGAGTCACCCGTGCAGCTAAACAAGTGTACTATTGGAAGCAAATCAACTCAATAGAAATAATAAGTTTCATTTTATAAAAAAGATCACTCGCAAAATAAAGAAACCTGAGCATAATTTCTTACACGGACATATAAGACCCATTTAAAATTGCTTCAATTTTTGACAAATATTACTGTAATAGTTGCAAATTTTTAGGAACTAAATATATATATATATATATATATATATATATATATATATATATATATATATATCTGACATA
>JAGDQP010000386.1:15924-28830 GCA_022664845.1 Lepisma saccharinum
TATATATATATATATATATATATATCTGACATTGTAATCTCCAAGAACGCAATATGCTATGCTTCAACGTATTGGATTTTACTCATTGAATTGGTAATGAGCGCAGAAATTCATAAGATTCTGATTTCATCAGAGAGAAAGAAAGAGTGGAAAATACGGAATACCAAATTCCCATATTTATAAGATTAGCATCCTTCAATGCTAGGGTTGTCAGATTTCAACTTGGGAAAAGCGACACATAGCATTATTGATTCACAGTTAATGCAAAACACTCTATATAACGAAGAAGGTTTTACGTGACTAGAAACATTATTTAAAAATATAATTTAAAACGCACATAAGAGGTATAATTATGTACTAACCATATACATTTAACTTTAATTTAAGGGATATAGAGTAATATTATTTATGACGAGGACTATAAATATGGTACGACATTTAATCTGTTATTAGTTTAAAGTTGCCTTAAAAGTAGAAAGTGAATAATGTAATATGATAAACATTATATTATTAAAAGAATTTATCAAGAATATACGACCTTAAAACAGAATAGACAGCAAATAGTCACATGGTAGTTACGCAAAACTGTACATCAGTGGTTCTCAACCGGTGTGCCGCGAGGCCTGAAAACGAGTGTCACGAATTGAGAGAGATTATTTTTTATTTATTTATTTAAAATACATATCAAACACATAGAAGTAACATAGAAAAATAGCAAAAAAAAACAAAAAAAAAAAACATAAAAACTATAACCGAACAGAGACAAATACAATAAAATACAATAGATGTAATATTAAGAAAACTCTCTTTCACAAAGTTCCATAAAGGTAATTTTGGGAAGGTAAAAGTCAGGAGAGTTGGTCACTGAGTGATAAAGAGTGGGAAGTCTGATTAGGAATGATTTTTTTCTAAGAATAATCTTAAAGTTCTAATGTAAAAATATTCATTGCGCCTGCTATTAGCTCTCGGAACACGTAATTGTAACAATGGCAGATCATTTGTGCGAACATTACCATTCATTATGTTGTAAAGAAATTTGATATCGGAAAGTTTACGGTGACTACGGAGGGCATGTACTTGAACGTTAGAAAGGATATCAGTTTTGGATAGGTGAGATAAGGAAGGGCATCTATTATTAACTATACGCATGAAGAAATTCATGATTTTATCCAACCTTAAGAGAATACTGTCACTTGCCATGCAGCAGATAGGAAAGGCATAATAAAAGAAAAACGCCAAAACAAAACTTAGGAAATACATTTTATGTGCAAGAATGTTAATAATATCAGTGAAAATAAAGATCAGACTTAGGCGTTTCAAAGCATGATTAAGAAAAGTTAATTTACTGTCAAACACAACGTCAAGATGTTGATAATTTTGAACCCAGGGTATGATCTGTTTGTATACTTGATACGATGACATGATTGTATTTGTTTTTAAAGAAAACCTAATAGCTGATGATTTTGAGGACTTGAGATTTAGTTGCTAATCAGTACACCAGTTTTTTAGGCGTGTTAAGATATTTTGCAGAATAGTTACATCTGTCGGATGTGATATGGCGTGAAAAATTTTGCAGCCGTCGGCATAAAGAAGAATGTTGCAGATATCGATGAGGTAGTCACAAATATTATTCATATAGAGAGTAAAGCATAGAGGACCTAATGAGCTGCCCTGAGGATAATAAGAAAGAACCGGAAGCCAGCTCGAGTTGGACCCAGATATGATAACTCTCTGTTCTCTATTTCATAAATATGAGGAAAGTAGAGCTTACAAGGAACCATGAACATTTAATCTTTTCGTTATTTTATGAATAATGAGGTGCGATAGACTGAATCAAATGGTTTGGAAAAATCTAAGTAAATGGTATAAAGTTCATTTTCGTATTTTAAAGCGCTAATGGCAGAAGCCTGGAGAACTGCAAGTAGTGTCGGAATGGGGCCCATGGTAGGAGTCGTATACAACCCGTAAAATACGGGATCGTCCCTTTCTCAGAGTTCTGTTCCGGTGTCCCAAAAACGTTTGCCGGAACGCTAAAATGTCCCGTGTTTTGTTTATGGAATACAAACGACAGGGTCAGTAGTTGTTAGTGAGGTCAGTCAACAAAAAACTAACATGATAGCTCATTGTTTCTCCCACAAAGTCATTTAATTTATACTACTTTCAAGTGACGAACAGACAATACAGACAATAACTATTTTAGTTCGATAAATTTAGCGTTTAGTTGTAGTAGCAACATAAATAACCGAAGACAGAAATACATTATTCCAAAAACCACTTTTTTGGTGTTCAGGATACTGTACAAAACAATGGTTTTCCCATATCAATAGAATTTTCCTGATCACATATGCAATTATGTTTAAAAACGAAATATTTTTAGTGAAAACATTGTTTAGAATACGAAATAAGAAATATGTAAGAAACACTCTTTAATAAACGTAGCTTTATTCCGAAATCAATAACACCTTTAGAATCCTAATTTAATGCACTTTCAAGTGATCTACTCAAAATTATGATTTGGAAACATTTACCTGGTCATTCCCTGGAGTGATTGGAGACCAAAAAATGTTCTTCACAACCTCAAAAAACTTCAGACGCCATATTGTATTTGCTATAACTGATAGGAAGCTCCCCGTTAAAGCTACGTTTCACAAAGCCCCCGACCTTTACGATAGCCACATAAACTCATAGATAGTGCAAATACAGTAGTAGCTTGGAAACACACATAGGCGATATTAGGAACAGGGACGATATTTGGGACACCTCCCTAACGTGCTCATTATAGATAGGATCATGAATTTTAACATGTTTTAAAGCTGTCGGAGACATGCTCCAAATAGCCGGTTCCAGGTCTCTAGATCACCCCTGGACTAACAAGCAGTCCTAAAGAAAGTATATTGCTTCTTCAAGAGATAAAGAATCAAGAATAAGCTACGGTAGAAGATGAATCATTTTCCACCAGTTTACTTTTCTCCATAGATAAACTGTATTACTAATGGAATGTTGCCTTAAGCGTTTTCCAAAGGAAGTGATTTCGGCATGCACTGAGGCGTGGTCAGATTTTACAAGTTGTTGACCTTGTAAATCTTTGTTAATCTTTGTCATAAATACAGTAGAAGTCCGAATAAACCGGCATCCAACAGTCCGGAACGCCCGATTGTCCTGCACCATCCCAGTTTTTTTTTCTGTAAACGCTTGTGAACAACAGTTGAAAGCGCTTGGCGCGATTCGGAACCACTCGGAAGTGTCGACTACGCGTCTGCTACTGTCAGACCCAATCAACATTGTTCCGAATCAATCGGACTTTACTCGGCTGTTACCACACACAGGTTCAGTTCATTGTTTTCGCTGTACGGCTTAGCCTATACCAGTAGTAAGAGGTAGCGCCCGATAGTCTGGCATATCGGACTTCTACTGTACACGGAAAGAAATCTAAGGTTTCATCTCTCCTAGTAGAAAAATTGACATGTTAATAGAGACCCAAGCCCCTTATGAAATGGTTAAGAAGCATTTATCGTTACTGTCTGTGCATAGGCCAGAATTAGGCGAAGATCACTTGATATGCAAATTTATGTCGATAACTAAGACCACATCACACTCTTTCATAGCATTTAAAACAGATTCTAATAGTTCTTCCAATGTATTAGTACCAGTTTTGGGGGTCTATAGAAGCAACACAGCAAGAACTTTTTTTTCACTACTTACCTGGATCCATATTGATTCGTATGAACTATTCTTGGTTTCTAAGTTCGTACGTCTAACGCAGGAACATTTATTGTGTATCAACAATTAAACACCCCCACCACGACAGGTTGCACATCCTTTCTGAAGATTTGATAATCCTTAAGAGGAATTTCAGAGTCTGAGATGTAACTCTTGAACCACACTTCACTGAAGTCAACTGGATCATAAACATTAAATTTATTACTAAACATATCTAGCAAGCTCAACTTCTGGCGTAAACTTTGAACGTTTTGGGAGTATATTTTAAAGGAGTATCTTCACTGTTAATCAATCGATAGTCCATTGATTTGATACAGCACAGGGTCGGAAATTCTGGCAAGCCCAGATTTATGTTTCTATCATGGTTTCTATCATGGAAAGTCGAGGTGCTGTGGTGTAGTGTGGTGTATTTCAACTTGGAGGACACAAGCACTGCAGCCAAAGCGAAAATGAGGAGACAAAGAATGCTAGCCAGTGGGAACTTTCGTGTGGAACAGAAAGACTTTTTTATAATTTTTAAATTACATTGATGAGAAAACATCACACCAGAATAATCATTATAAAAATACAGTATAAAAGCAGACAAAAGAGGGCTTCATTGAAAGAAGGACCCGAACAAAGTAACTATGTCTAAAAAAAGAGGAACGCCTTAGAACTCTAGATCTTGGTGTCTAGTAAATCTAACACAACCTAGCGGAGAAATATTTAAAGATCCCAGTCTTTGGAGAGTACTACTTCTATGTCTTCTACTGCTTGGTTCTGCCGCAATGATTAATCAGGATCTGAAGGTACCGCGAAACCAAAAAGACTGAGAACTGTTGTATTATCTTTCAAGAAAGTAAATCCCAAATTGTGGTAAGAATATTGGTAACTAATCTCGGTATGAGAAACTAAAATTCAGTCGAATACAAAATAAACACATCATGTATCATGTGTTTTGTCCATAAATTTCAGGTTACTCTTGGAAGAAATGAAGAGGAGGTTTATGTCAAAAAGATAATAGGACAGACAAAATAGAAAATAGAGAAAAGGAACGACGCGAATGTGTGTAAGTAAGCAACAGCAGATCTATTGGAAAAGTAAAGGAAATAAGCAATGACCCGTTAGTCTACAGAGGTCTAGGTGCTGGCATTCAGTGTTGAGGTTCGTAGGATCAAATCCGCTCATGTTTTTCTTTCTAAACTGTAAACTATTGTGAACGGTCGATAAAGTAATGTAGACGAATACGCGCCAGTTGTCACTGAAAATAAATCATGGAAAATTATGTTACTTCAGATTGTAAAGTCTTGTCCGAGTCTGTCTGAAATATTCTCACTAAGCTATTACCTAGGTATATAGTGAGCTAAGCTAGGTGAGCGTAGCGCGTATGGATAATAAATAAATAGGTCAAATCATGGGGGAAGTGTTAGAATATAATGTCAACAGATGCTTTTCCTTGCAATGTTTGCTTCATTATATTCGTGAAAGAGTCTAAATCAATCTTGACTAATTTTAAGTATACCTGTTTTTCAAAATTATATTAAAAAGTCAAGAAAAGAATTTTGTTATCAAAGATCTAGCCAATTTTAAGTTGAGCTATAAACCGGAAGGCGACCTGTTATGACTTGTAATTCTACATGCTATCCCAAATTTATACCGATAACTCAAATTCCATAAATGTGATTAAGAACATGTTACAGACGAATTGGATGTTTATTTTTCTTCTGGGACATCTTACCATTTATAGCTGAATTTCTGCTTAGATTACGTAGACCTTAGGTAACAAAATTACCGCATTTGTTGCACTTCAGAGCAGTTTTGAAAAGCAAGTATGCATTTTTCATTTTCAATTTTCATTGCAAATGAAGTATGCAATACTTCATTTTTCTCCCATTTTTTAGATTTTCAAGCCCCCATATAGATAGTGAGGAAAAAGAGATGGTGCGAATTAAAGCAACAAGTGGAGATGAATGCAAATTTAGAGTAAAAAGGATTAAGTAATTGAGCATTGAAACGTATAAGTGGATATTTAGGACAAAATGTAAAATCCATTATTAAAAAGCAATGAATACATTGGAAACTGAGTATTAAATGTGTATTTACCAAGGAATTTTATAATACTCGATTTTTGCTTAGTATTATATTTGCATGTTACTCACGAATGTAACTTCTAACAGACACAGAGGTTATAGATCATTGCATTGGAGATTTTGTTTGATTTCTGAGTACGGTAATTTGTTGCCTATTGTCCAGTTTGTTTAAAAAAGGATTTATTGTGGAAATGTTGCCTTAGTTTTTGCCTCACATTTTCTATTGTTATGAGGTATTACCAAACTAAAAAGCAAATATTACTGTTACATATTTATTTGGTTCTAGCAGTTGAAAAATTCTATAAATTAAAATAAGAACTATGGCAATTTAAAGAAAGTTCGTAATTGAGGAAGTTGACATTTTGTTGACATTGACTCGCAGAACACATGGAGTAATAACATGAAAAGTGTATCTTTCTATATTTTCTGAAAGGGTTTAGTGAGTGAAAATGTCCAGTATAAAAAATAGCTCTACCTTTTCAACTTGTGTGGAATGCGAAAAGATAAAAAAAAAAAGTGAATAAACTTCGTATAATGGTAGCGGTATAACAACTCGCCGGAATTTAAGACCTTTTCGAGTAGCCATCATGACTTAACTGAGGAGCTCGACTTAACCAAACCACGAATCAAGAATATTCTCATTATTTCAATACAGTACCAAAGATCAAAATCTTAGGGATGGTTTGGACACCAATTCTCCAAGAATCATGTTTACAAACCTACAATTAGGTGCTGCATGGAACGCAACATTTCATGTATCATCACAAAACAGAACTTTGGATATATTTTCCAGAGTATTATTTCAAGGCAATATGCATTGTGTAGGTTGTGGTACGTAGTTCAGGTCTTTACCCCTCCGAATATAGTATGGTAACTTAGAAACGCAGCGATGTCTTTTCTATGATTTAGACATCCTATTACAGTGTGATATCAAACAGCTCTCTTATCCCTTGACCGAGAGGGATAAAATATGCAAGACGTAGAAATTAAAGCCTATAGTTTGAATATGAACAGAATTGTTAAAACTTTATCATTTTCCAGTATACATTAACGGGTACTATTGTAGCGACCCATTTTCGGTTGGACGCACCATATCTAACCCTCTCCCTTTTTTGTGTCTTCATTTTCTTTCTGTTCGTGCTTTGTCGGCGATATTTGTTTTGTCTTCGGCTTTCTTCGAAGAGTTTTATCTGTCCAAATGACAATGAAGCCGGGCATTCAGATCATCCCTTTCATTGTTGTATTGGCGAGATCTTATTTTTATTGTTTCTTCATTTTATTACTTAATATTTCTTTGCATATTTTATTGCCTTATTTTCTTCAACAATTTTTCTTTCGTTTAAAATCTTCAAAAACAAATTAAAAGATCTGATTGTTGTTTTATTGCGTTGAGATATTTGTTGGTTAAGCCACACACCCCTTTCGCTCCTTGTTGTCTTTTCGATCCTCTTCTCTCATTGGATGAGGCCAGTCAGTAGTTCAACTATGGCCGTCGATGAGGAAAAGCTGCATTGAAACAGGCTGCCTCAGAAAATTATATAAAAAGAAAATTTATAACGCAGCCCCTTATTTGAAAAGTATATTAATACTGAAAGCAACCTCGACCGATGAATGTTATAAATTTTGGGAAGCGGTATTCTTCAAGTTCTTCATGATTGAAGCTGAGAATCGAATTTCTGCAGTTGGTATTTTGCATCGTCCATAATGGATGCCCCTGGAAGTGTTCAACGAGAAGAATTTGTGCGTTCATCAGTGTGTGAGGTGATTTCTGTGATATATATGGTGTGCAGTGATTTTTGTATTTTTTCTTAAATCAAAATAAAATATATAAGTTGTGGTTCTAAACCCCATTTTCTTCAGTGTGCACGTAAAAGTGATTTAGTGTACCTTCAGCATGTTAGTGATTTGTGGTTTTAGTGGAAGCATGTGTGAAGTGGTAATGTCCGCTTAATTTGGAAGTCGTCGGTTTACTATCAGGTAGGTATCGTTAATATCTTAAAATTCGTTTTTCTCTCTCAGAAATCCAAGGCTGTTTCACCTACATACTGTTAGATAACGAAATTTCGACACGTAAAATTTTGGTTCGAATGGGTTGAATATTTTACCTTGCTTTATAGTTGATACTACCCTTCAAATGCACATTATTTTCCCATTCAGTATTTTTGTTTGCTCTTCCGGAAACTGGTACGTTATGTGTAATTTGGGTAATCCCCCTTTTGCCAACAGGGCGCCGCTGCTCACGTAGCGTCGTTTTCTAGTGAAGACTATGACAAAAATTGCGATTTCTTGAGATCATGGTTTGGTCGCATTTAGTAGCGACATTTGACTTATAGCATTTTGATGCTCTGCTGATCTCCTTGTGTGTAGTGGCGCAGTCTAGCATGTGCATCTTTTTGCTTCGTTTTGTGTTTTGCACTACGGGGATCATGACAAGAAGTAAGTCTATGTAAGTGCATGTTGGTTTTGCTGTTTGTGGTGTGTGTAGGGAGATGTCGAGATCATGCGCGGTATTTGTTTCTGTGATGCTTTTTTTACTATTCTCTGGTGAATTACAATTTGGAAATTGCTGACTTTTATTTCTTTTGTAGACATCTACTCATTAGTTTCAGTGGTTTTGAAGCAAGGTTTTTCCAGTAAAGTGAACAGACTTGGAGAGATATTAACCATTAAGTATCTAATGATGGTTAACCGATCCCCTGCCATTTGTGTATTAATATATACTGTATATATTTTGTGTTAGTTGATAAGATATTATAGTGTCGATTTGTTCTTGTGATTTTTTCGTGATATTAATTTCTTGGTTTTTGAAATGTTTATGTCAAGCGATAAAATGGCTGACGGTGTGCGCGGTAACGATGAAAGTTTGAGCTGCTGTGATTTTGTCACCATGGAACCAGTAATAAGCTGCAGTAAATGCGCTCGTAAGTTCCAGCGCGGATGCTTACAGAAGTCGCGCAGCGAGCGTGCTCGTTTGACTGAATCTGGCCTTGACTGGCATTTCAGTGTATGTCAGGTTGATGAATCTGATATGCCGGTAGGTGGAGAACCAGTGAACACTGATGATCCTTCAAGGGAAACTGTCGCTGAGGCTTCCCAACCTAAGAACGATCTTGAAAGTCTTTTTCAGATGATGGGTGGAACGAACCAGGGCATTTCAAGCCAATTTAACAAATTGGAAGAGAAACACGCTTTGACGGAAAGCAAATTGGAAGGGAAACTGGAAGAGAAACTCTTCAACCGAAAGCAAATTGGAAGGAAAACTGGAAGAGAAACTCTCTTCAACGGAAAGTAAATTCGAGAAGATGTCCTTATCTGAGAATAGTATATAGGTGCTTTGAAAGGTCAGCTCACTGAGTTGAAGAAGAGTCAGGACTCCTTCAAGAATTGTATAGAGGCTAGTGTAGGAAAGTTGACCTCCGAGGTGGCTTCCATGAAAGTTAAAGTAAATGAGGTCACTTCAAACATAGAATTCTTGGGAAAACGCACTAAAGCAGTTGCGGATTCAGTCCAGAAGACTGATTCCAGACTGAACAAGCAACTTGAGGAGACTTCTTCCATGTGCGAGACCAGGTCTCGAGAACTTGGTTCTGAGATCAGATCCCTTAGATATGAGGTGATATCGCTCAGGAGTGAGTTATCGGGAACTCAGGTCCTCTCTTCGCCTGGTGAACCTAAGAAAATTTAGGTCCAGCAAACTGACAAAGACTTCACCATACCGTGGTCGAAAGTAGTCTAGTGGTGTTAGCAGTGACACTATTATGACTACTTCGTTGGTAACCACCGTGAGTATCAACTCAAATGTTACTACTACAAAGAGTAATACTTGTACTTTTGGTAAGACTGGGGAAGATCGTATTCGTTTTGGTTTGCGGCTCCTACCAGCATTGGAGGTACTTCTACTTTATGTGCGGTCTATCAGAGACCATTAATGACTTCATTCCATCTTTCCGTCTCGGACACAGAGAGGTAGTAACGTTTCTGAATCTATGGGTCGCGAACCTTTGAGGTTGAGTGCGGTTAGTAGACAGGCACCCATCAAAGTGAAAGGTCCCGACCCAAATGGTGTTGGGATAACAAAGCCTCTCACGCTTGGAAACTTAGTCCACTTTCCCACTTTCTCAGTTCAGGTACTGAGTCAGATTCTTCAGGAGTTCCTAAAGAGTTTGGAGCAGAACTTTGAAGTCATGAGGCTATCTGATGCAGACCGCTAACTCGTAGCATCTAGGCGCCTGACTGGTAGAGCGTTAGCCTGGTTCATTAAAATCAAAGCACAAATATATACATACAGTGATTTTGTAAAACACTTTCTTAGTCAATTCAGTGACGAACAGTTAAAAAGGATGAAACTTCGACGTTTTGCAGAATATTAAATTTGTGAGCAGCGAATACACATCAATAGTAAACTTTGCTTGGAGTGTGACAAAGACCTATAGAGACTTATGCGGTGACAATGAGGAAGATGATCTGCTTGAAATTTTGTTAGGGACACTTCCTCTCTCTTAGTACGTCAGATGCGTTTGTTCAAACTTAATAGTGTTTTGAAGAAATAATAGAGAACTTGACGTTGTGGGAGATATCCGATGTTCATGATGTAGAACTCGATCGTGAATCTTCGTTGGAGCCGCCTAATATTAAGAAACGCAAATTCACTGGCAATGACGGAAGTACTAGTAAGGATGGTAGAAAAAAATAACATGTTAGGGATGTGCATACTACAGCTAATGCTGGAACGCAGACTTTGCAGTTAGTAGCTGAGTCACTTATTTCAGATAGGCTGGTAACTCCGAGTGGAGCTCGTGCAGGTACTGGTCATGGAAATAGGAATGGAAATAAGAATAACAATAGGTATAGAAGGTGGAATAGGGATAATCGTACTAATCCTTATGATTCAAGATTTAGATCGAGAGGTAACAACGGCCAGAATAGGTACACTAGAGACAACAACAATACACATAGTGACAATAACGCACAAAACACGAACACTTACACTCGTCCTTTTGATGGCAATAACGGCAATAGATACAACATACCTAACACAACCAACAACACTAATAACACAAAGAATAACACTCGTAATACTAATAATAATACTATTCAAAGATATTATGACAACAACCGGGGGAAGGACACCTATCAGGGTTGCCGTCACACATGCGGGCATTGTTCAGTCATATACCCGGTACAGGAACCTGCCCCAGTGCTGGTAGCGAATTGCACAGCCGGTACGGTTTCGAGTACAAATTCTGGGCCGTCTTCGGAAGTTGTATGCTGTGCACAGGGTGTCCCTGGAAAATTTCATGATCCTTCGTCCCAGGTGTTAAACATCGGGAGCAGTCCTTATCAGGGTTGTCAGCAGTCGCTTCATCGGTGTAGAAACATCTATCTTCAAAGAGATTCTCTCACACGGCCGCCTGATAACGGATCTTCTGCTGTCGCGTGGAGTCCTAATCCCGAAATGAGTTCAGGTTGTGGCCATGGTGGGCCAGGACAAAGGTGATTACAGTAATCTCCGGGTTTTTGATTGTACCGAAAAAGAAAAGTGAAATTGTTAAGTAATTGGAATTAAGACTCTTCCTACTTCTCCGCCCTCATTTTCGGTTGGTCGCAACATATCTAACCCTCTCCTTTTTTTGTGTGTCTTCTTTTTCTTTTTGTTCGTGCTTTGTCGGCGATATTTTTTTTTGTCTTCGGCTTTCTTCAAAGAGTTTTATTTATCCAGATGACAATGAAGCCGGGCATTCAGATAATCTCTTTCATTGTTGTATTGGCGAGATCTTATTTTTATTGTTTCTTCATTTTATTACTTAATATTTCTTTGCATATTTGTTACTTTATTTTCTTCAAACATTTTTCTTTCGTTTAAAATCTTCAAAAACAAATTAAAAGATCTGATTGTTGTTTTATTGCGTTGAGATATTTGTTGGTTGAGCCACACACCCCTTTCGCTCCTTGTTGTCTTTTCGATCTTCTTCCCTCACTGGCTGAGGCCAGTCGATAGTTCAACTATGGCCGTCGATGAGGAAAAGCTGCATTGAAACAGGCTGCCTCAGAAAATTATATAAAAAGAAAATTTATAACGCATCCCCTTATTTGAAAAGTATATTAATACTGAAAGCAACCTCGACCGATGAATGTTATAAATTTTGGGAAGCGGTATTCTTCAAGTTCTTCATGATTGAAGCTGAGAATCGAATTTCTGCAGTTGGTATTTGGCATCGTCCATAATGGATGCCCTTGGAAGTGTTCAACGAGAAGAATTTGTGCGTTTATTAGTGTGTGAGGTGATTTCTGTAATATATATGGTGTGCAGTGGTTTTTGTTATTTTTCTTAAATCAAAATAAAATATATAAGTTGTGGTTCTAAACCCCATTTTCTTCAGTGTGCACGTAAAAGTGATTTAGTGTACCTTCAGCATGTTAGTGATTTGTGGTTTTAGTGGAAGCATGTGTGAAGTGGTAATGTCCGCTTAATTTGGAAGTCGTCGGTTTACTATCAGGTAGGTATCGTTAATGTCTTAAAATTCCTTTTTCTCTTTTAGAAACCCAGGTCTGTTTCATCTACACACATTTAGATAACGAAATTACAGCACGTAAAATTTTGGTTCGAATGCGTTGAATATTTTACCTTGTACTATAATTAATACTTCTTCTGGAAAATAAGTATGTAAATTATATTCTCTGTTCTTAGGCAGAGCTTTTCTGTAAATAATTAATTTACCCTTTCGTTATGTGAAATTAACAGCATCTTCAGTGCTCATTTTGATGATCAAGAGATTCTCTTTGTAAACATTTTTTTTCTTCAAAAATACAGCAATCAGTCTTTTTGGTTTGCGTTTGTCATTTTAAGTAAAAATAAATTACATTTTAACAGATATTCCTTGTGTGGCAAGGTTTTTATTATGAAGTAGGTAGTTTATCATGCCTGTGGTATTGATGTAAAGTTTCCAACCTTTCGCCATTTCAGTCCGCGAAGTGTTAATTCATGTATATGTGAAACAGTAATTTCAAGTGAAGTTTGATATCTTGATCCAATGCTTTAGCAAACCTTAGGGAATAGTCAAATCTGTTAATGCTAAGGTGGAACGTGTTGACGTAGTCGACCGCGCAATTTAAATAA
>JAGDQP010000386.1:28840-68337 GCA_022664845.1 Lepisma saccharinum
TCCTCGCTCCCGTCTTATTTCAAATTTTATTTTCGGAACTACTATAGTTGAACAGTTACAGTTAAGTTAATCCAAATTTCGTGTTAAATTTTAACTAATGCGCGGCTGTGTTGAGCCTTGTACTATTTTAGGGACCTAGTTGCGTAAGGTCACTAAAATGGCGTTTTGTGTTCTGCTTTCCTGCGGGATATTCTCGCCTGCGTCTCCCCCCTTTTTGGCGGCCTTTTTCCTTCGTGTTTGAGCCCTTTGCTTTTTGCCAACTTTCTACGTTTTGGCACTTCTTTCGAGTTTCTTCCATGCATGCCTCGTGGTCTAGACTAGTGTGTGTTCTGTCTTCGATGAGGCTGAAGCAGGGTGCTGATGGGTAGGTACCCTCTCTGTCTTCAGGCTCGATAGCGGTTTTCTTTCGTTATGTGCCCCCCCCCCTGCTGTGGCGTAATGTAGGCTTGTGTCCCGGTTAAGTTTTGCCACGTTATATGAAATTTGGGTAAGCCCCCTTTGGCAACGGGCTGCGGCTGACCCCCTTGTTTGCTTTTGAATCTTCCTGCCTTTGTATAGATTCTGTGTACATTACACTATTTTAGAGGTCTGTATTCATGTCGAATTTTAACCTGCCTTTGAGTATTTATCCACGGACAAACAAATACCATGTTATCTAAGAGAATTCTTAGTAGAACTAACATATAACGCTTTAGCAATTCAGCCCTATGACTCCATGACAATTAAGAAATTTTACGGTGAATATTTAACAATGAAATTACAGTCATACGCCCGCAGTAGTGGAAAACGACATCTCAACACAATGAACAAAAATTAGAAAAAAATATATAACCTCTACTTTCTTATCTAACCAACAAAAGTCAGTTTGGTATAAAATTATATTTACATTATTTGTATTTAAGCTCCGTTTATCTCGATGTGGTATCACCAACATCAATGAATGTAAAAAATGTAAGGTCCTATGTACTAGTGACCATCTGTTATCACATGTAAACTTATTGAACCAGCATGGGAATTATATAGAATTTTTGTAGCTAGAATAGCACGAAACAGTTCTCGGAACATAAGTTACAATCACTATATAAATCGACCTACTCTTCGTTTCCAAATAAGAAAACACGCTGTAACCTGGGTAACAGGAGAAACGTATATTATACAAGAAACCATTTCATTAATATTGTACAGATGCTTATAACAAATTAAATAGTGAATACCGGAAAAAACAAATTGCAAATGTCCTGTCGGTAATATTATAAAACGAAAACGGAAAGAAACGGAAAATCAGAATGTAATAATAATTTCTGTGCAATGTATTATAGTTAGTAAAGTGTAATATAAAAAATGACTGAGGGAGTTTGATGCACATGTGCATGGTTTCGAATCCCAGAACTACCATATATTTCTTTCCTTTCTACCAGCTACGTTAGAACGTTCAATTTTCGTTGCCAATTGCAAATGTTGTTTACGTTCAACCTATAAACCATTCCGAACCATGTAGATACCCCCCACCGTACGTACCATCGGGTGTTCGCATCGTATTTTACCCTCTCCCCTTTCTTCTGTTTTTCTTTTTCTTCTTTTTTCCTGAAGCTCTGTTGATTAAAGTTAAATTTTCTTCAGCCGACAGCGGCACAAATCAAAGAAGTAATAGAAGTGTAAAAAGTGTGAAGATTCCGACCCTATCTCATTATCTCTTTCATTGTTGAAATAGCGGGCTTTTATTCTTTATTAATTTCTTCTTTTATTGCTTAGTTATTTTTTAAGTATCTTATTTATTGCCTTATATTCTTGATTAAATTTTCTTTCGTTTTAATCTTCATAAACAATCTTTAAGCTTTGGTTCTTGCATTTATTTTCGTTGTGTTAGTTAGGATGTTGTGCCATGTCCCTTCCTCTTTTTTGGTTCAGATTAGATTCTTGCCTATGATTTGCTAGTTGCTGAGAGAGACAGTTCATCATGGTCGACAGACGGCAGAGGCTGTGAAAGTAACGGCTGCGTTTAAGATTGCAGATAAAGTCAAACTATTAATGCAACCAAGCATTTAAAGTTAGTAAATAATGAAAAAGCAGCTTTTTATTTTGAAAGTAGCGGTTTCTAAGACCACAGCAAGGTGAAACTGGAAAAATTAGATCCTGCAGTTCGGCGTTTTCAGCTTCCATATTGGCCCCGACTAGAAGTGAACGAGGATCATCTCATTGTGGTTTGTTTGGTGTGTGTGAAGTGATGGATTCGTATATGTGTGGAGTGCAGTGCTTCTTTCTTCGTTATTTTTTGTGTTCTAATAAAATATAGTTCATTGTAGGTCTGAAACCCACTTTCTAGTGTGTGTGTGGAAGTGAGATTGTGTACCTTCAGCATACAAGTGGTGTGGTTTTCTTTTGAAGATATGAGTAAATTGAACATGTCCGTTTAATTTGGTTGGCTTCGGGGTCGGAATTTCCAAAATTCAGGTATGTATGACTAATAGATCAAAATTCTCCCCTCTCTATGAAATCCAGGTCTGTTTCACGCTTGTTTTGGTAGTAAAACTTTAGTATGATAACCTTGTTTTGAAAGAATAGCAATCCTCACCTTGCACCTTGTGTAATGTTTTGAAATGTACTTCCTATTTCCCTCAGATTTTGAGTATTCGTTTTTGGAAATTGACGTGGCTAAATTACATAATGATTCCGATAATATTGTCTGCTATAGAAAACCGTAAAATTAAACGTATTGTAATTTCGGGTATAAAGTTCAAAACGCCTTCGTTATTTTCGACATCCGTAAGCCAGTCTACGCTAATAGAGAGTGTGTTTTTGAAATTACCTAAGCTAAGCCACAATTTCCATGTAAGTTTTTATCAAACTGGCGGTTAGATTATCTTGGTTTAAGAATGTAAATGCATACGAAATTTTGACAATGATTTTTGGAATATCAAAGCTAAATTCTGCCCAGTAAATATCGTTGTAATTGAACGTTTTAAAGTAAAGAAATGTTACGTTTTGTGATAGTGGTTAATTCGTTTTAATTGGGCCAAAGTGTAATTTACCTAATCTAATTTTGGAAACTAAAATAGCTTAATCCCATTTGGAAAATATGTGTGTGAAATTATGGCTCAGAATCAGAGCGTTATTGTAAATCTTCTCATGTTTATCTGTTATATGAAATTAACTTCACTTCTTGGAAACACGTTTTGATGTACTAAAGCGAATTTATTCACATTTTTTTTTCTCCTATGAAATTCAATGATCAAAACTTTTTGCATTGTGTGTGAATATAAATACATTTTTACCAGATATACCTTGTGTGAAGGTTTTCATTAAGAAGTAGGTAGTTTACCATCATAGTGTATGGCTGTTTGAAGGTTCTCAACTATTCGTTATGTCAATCCGCGGAGTGATATTTTTCTACGTGATATCTACGTGGTACAGATAAAGTTAGCTTCGGATGTGTTGATCTGATATCTTAGCAAATTTGAGAGAATTCTCCAATCTGTCAAGTTTATCTAAATTTCGCGATCAATACTAACTTGCGCGTGGCTACTTTGGGCCTTCTGCATGTTAGTGACTAATCGTTCAGTAGATCTGATCTTCGTGTACTGGGTGAAGAATGTGTGGTTTAAGCTTGTAAGAGCAATGTAGGATGTTGGATACCGGAATGAAGTTGCAGTTTTGGATTTGGGTCGGGTGCTCAGGCCAGCCCGGGTGCCCGAGTGCCACTGCTGAACTATTCTTAGTGTCGAAGTGCAAGGGTCGACTACTGTCCCAGGGACGGGAACAGGGTTCCACCTGGAGGTCCGATGTCGCGTTTTTGTTTTCACGTTTATGGAAAGAGAGTTATGGTGAAGGCGATGAGAGTAGTAGCTGAATAAGTAGGAATGAGCTGTGAACTGGCCGGCCTGCTCGACGACCTGATGGGAACATCTGAATAGCAACACAGTTACAATAAGTCACAAAACTAGCGTTTTGAGTTATAGATACTTTTCTCTTCGATTCTTCGACTGTTTCTTTTACGAATGTCTTATCTTAAGGTTTTCTTTCCTCCTTCTTCTGCATGTCTTTAATGAGCATAGGGCTCGGAGAATGCAGATTTGGGAAGCAGATTTATTTTGAGTACAGTTTCCTGCGGGATGTTCTCGCCAAATCTCCCCTTTCTTCCTTTGGGGTTGTATGAACCTCTGGTCATTCATTTAATTTATTTTGATTTATTGTATTCAGTTTAGTTATTTGAGAAAGTTTAAAACAAAAAAAGTTTTAAAATATGTATGAAAGTTAGTAGATTATTTTGTAACCAGATTTGGTTACTTTTTACTTGTAAGTTTGCGAGAGATAAGATTTCTTATGTCCGACTCTGCTTTTTTCTGTTCTTCAATTGTTTTTCCGAGTTGACGTTGTGCAGCTCGAAAGTCCGAGGCTTCACTGTTGTGTGGACCCCTCGCTTGAATGGCATTGGATTGATGTTTCTCGGGATACGGAAGTGCTGTCGATTCGCGTGAGTCTGGTGTATCGAGGTGGGAGAGCTGATGTCTGCCGTAAAAATTGTTGAACACGTCAAATGGAGTGTGGCTCGTTTTTCCTGCTTGGTTGTATATTTCAGTTTCGGAAAGGTTCGTGTGTTCCTCTGCGAGGCGATAAATAATATTAATAATAATTCGCAGTGAATTAAGTAAGTAAAATTAGTAAATCTGAATAATAGTCTTTGAATCAGGTTGATTTTCAAGAGAGTTAAAACCGACTGTAATTGTTCAGCGTAAGTTCGGAGTTGAGAATTTTGTAATAAGAATAAAATTAAATCAGTGAAGTAAAAGATTTCTTCAGTTTGAAAATTGCGTAAAATAACTTTCTTTGAATTGTTTCAAAATTTAGATAACGTGAATTGATTCCTGGAGTTTTGAATTGCTTCTGGTTGTTCCAATTTAATGCTTAATTAAACTAACTTCCTTATTTTTCTTTTAAATAAAGAATACTTTTGTGAAGTTTTGCAGCGTGTTAAAGTACTTAAACTTGATTGCCACGTGGTTTGAATCGTTAGTCGAAGTGAAACTAATGTCTAACTAAACCTTGTGCATTTAAATAGGTGAGAAGTTAAATGAAGTTTTCAGGTTAGAATTTTAATTCGCGATAAAATTCGTTAAACTACCTAATTGAGTTTTGCTGATAATAGTAGAGATTAAAAAGTGAAATAATACTTGAATTTAATTGAACTTTGAGTTTCGTAAATTTTGGCTTAGTAGTTGTTGCATATAATTCTTCGAATTTTGTTAAATAAAATTTCATAAGTAGAGTGGTTGACATTTCGTCCCCCTCTTTAAATCACGTTGAAAGGTTTTCACGCATGAATGGTTTTAAAAAATTTTGCGCTAAATAAACTGGATTAAAAGGTTAAATAAAAGCTATTGAAGTATCGTTTAACTTCAGTTTTCTTCTGATAATAATAAACGAAATTATTATTTTTTTATTAAGTCAACTTTTTAAAGCACCGAATAAAATCTGGCTTCATTATCTGAATTGTTTCCTTGGATATTCGGATTGTTCAGTCACCCATGGAGATCGTCTCAGATGTCTACACAATTGAATTGGGTAATCTTTTCCCTATGAGCTGTCTTTCCTGCTGAAACACGGTAAGTGTCAGTTTTTCAATTTTGTTGATGTGTGAGTGGATTTGAGTGTGCGTTTCGATGTGCGTTGATCGAGTTGACGTTTCTGTCATATGAATTCGAATCGTTCGTTCATTCTTGAGTTCAGCATGTGGTTTCGTTCCAATTCGTTTGCCATCGAAATCGGATTGCTTGTCTCTCGCAAAGTTAATTAATTTTAAATAAGAATATTAAAATACTTGATCCGCGGTTGTTATTTTGTTAAATTTTGAGTAGAAACACAACTTGTGTCAATTAAACAGATATTTTTTTTTCCTGAAAGATTGAATCTTCGATATTTTGAGTTTCATTTGATTGTATCTAAAAAAAATCGTTGTTTACTGAATAAACAGTAATTTATATTAATAAAAGTTTTAAACTAAAATTGTTTTGAATTTTTGTTTCGTCCATATTTTTCCAATTTTCAGCATTTATTGTTTACCTATTACCAAGCAAGTTCGTTTTGGGAGGAGTCACGTCTAACCTTAGTCGAACGCTACTGTTCCAAATTTATTTGGCCACTTCTCGTTTTTTATTTCAAGTAGGCGATTGTTCCGTTGTTATCAAACAATGAGAATCCCTGCTTGTTATTAAAGGTAAGAGGTTTTACAGGGTCTATTCTTCGTGTTTTAGCCTTCTGCTTTTCGCCAACTTCTCGGCGTTTTGGCACCTCTTTCGGACTTCTTCCATGCGTGCTTCGTGTTCTAGACTAGTGTGTATATTGTCTTCAATGGATATTATGCTGAAACAAGGCATCGAAGTGTAGTTCCCGCCTTGTTTCCAGGTGCGATAGCGATTCTCTTTTGCTTTTGTGCCCTCTTTTGTAGCGTAATGTGGGCTTGTCTCCCAGGTAGGTTCAGCTACGTTATTTGAAGTTTTGGGTAATGCCCCTTTGGGCGACAGGGCGCCGCGGCCCCCCTGTCTGCTTTTGTGTCTGCCTGCCTCTGGGGAGAGAGTCGTGGACATTACATTATATGGCAACTGTTTCTCCAGAACGTCTCTGTGATGTTCTTCGGATGTGTCATGTCACATTACAACAACTCCGTTAAATAGTCACTCACAGACTCTAACCCGGGTCCACGCGTACCAAAAGGTATGTGTAACGTTACACACGAGCCTATTCAACAAGAAAAGTGTGTAGTATAGCCTAACTCTGAACTTTTATGTATACAGGGACTGTTCTTAATTCTGGAAATGAAAGAGATAAAGGGAGATGAGCCTAATCTCGAAATCTAGTGTCTTTATTATTTTCTTAATTATTAAAACCTTTGCATTTCCTAATTAATGCCAATATAATTTGTGCTATTTTCGATGTAAACACCATTTGCAATTTGTATAGAACAGAAATTGAACGTTCCGAAGTAGCTGATAAAAAGTAATATATATATATATATATGATAGTTCTGGGATTCGAAACCATGAACATGGGTATCAAAAGTAGGATAGCCATGGGTTTAACCCCCTTTTTTACAAACTTTTATTGCCTGCTCTTGATACAAGAGAAACTTCTGTCTCATATAAAATAAATTCATACAATGTAGGCATTGACATTTTACGCATACACAGGAAATGTACAAGATAATAGCCCGTAATATATTAACATATGTCTTATAACCTGTTGAAACTAATTGGGCCATTCATTCTGTGACTGTACTGAGTATTTATAACACACTTCGCCAATTACTTTTAGAAAATTAGAAAGTAATCTGCTCTGAATAGCAGACATACATAACTTCCAACGAGTGCACTTCATAAAGTACATATATTTTTCTGCCAACATCAACTTTCGGGGTGTAACAAGCACATATTGCAAAGTGTGTGCAATTATCCAAATTACAGCATTACTCTTCGTTGTGGGGTAAAAATTGAAATCTGGCAGAAGAAGCCTATAGCTCGTGAAAACCTGTCCTGGCCGCCTACATATTAACGGTGTAGACCATCCCCGCAATCTTGGTATGCACTTTCCGTTGATTTAGATGGGAATTGTTTTACTCGTCTTATATCTCTCATGAGCGTAACTTTTAACTTCTGTTTTCGCCTAGTTTCTCGTCATGTTATCTTGGACTTGTGCTATTTTGCAGAAATACAATATTTTACACACGAACAGTGTAATTTCCCCTTGACATATTGTGATTTATATAGCAAACTATTAATAATACATTATACTTATATATATGAGGAAATTTCACAAACCAAAACTACACAAGAGTCAAAATAACCACCAAGACCAATTCATTGAAGAATTTGAATATTCTATTTCTGACAGCGGAACTTGAAAGCGGAACTTAAATATTCTATTTCTGACAGCAGAACTTGAAAGCGAAACTTGAATATTCTATTTCTGACAGGCATAAAATAAATAAAACAATTCCCATGTAAATCAATGGAAAGTGTACCAAGATGGCGGGGATGGTCTACACCGTTAAATCCAACATACTTTGTAAAATACTCCAAATTATCGGTATAAATTTACATTCTGTTAACCTAGGTAATCCAGTTCGTTGCATTGTATACAAAGTTCTGTTGTACTGCACAGCGCTGAATCTTGTACACGCGTTCTTGAGTTGGTATTAGGTCATGGGTAATTTCGTACCATAAACTACGAATATGCTGTGGCATGTATGTTAACCCATATGGTATTCCAGTCGTGGTTAGGAAATTCTTACACCACACGTGGAGTTTTCAATCCGTGAACATTTTTTCTGAGAATGGAATACAACTGTTTTGGTTCAAAATAGATTTCTTGGTCAATAAGTGGTATATAACTCCATTCTGTGATCAAAGCACATGTAACAGCAGCACTAAGTTTCAATCAAGATTAGGGGGGTTATGAGCTGAGATACTGTCTGTCCAGCAATTAAGCCACTGTCTATTTTGAGAAGTCTTTAGACAATACCGTTTGAAATTACGACTTAAAAACAACTCTTTACTCTTTACTTGAACATCAATTAGTTGTAAATCATCCAACTCGTGTGATAAATGCAACACTGATCTTGGCACACGAAAAAATGTCTTTCCCAGAGGAGCCAACCAATTACGGACTGTATTTCCTGTGCATATTTAGCATATAAAGGTAAAATGTGACTCACATACCACAATTTACTATAAATGAAAGTGTTCACATACCAAATGCGTTGCACTAATGTTAAGTCTTGCTTTTTATTTTTCATACATTGTGTTCTGATTTGGAAAATAAGGGGGTTTCCATGAAAATAAATCCTGTGCCTTTTCTTCTAAGGTACAATTAATGCCCCAGACTTTTCATCTTTTCGACTGATTCATAAGGTAAATACCTGGGATCTGGTACCAACGCATATCCATTGTTGATAAGGGAACATTTTGATTTCCTAATGTTTATCTGCGCCACACTAGCAGTACAATAAATACAATTGTCTCATAAATACATGTAATATGCTCGGCAGTTGTGCAACTAACACTAACATCATCTGCGTAAACAAAGACATTCAAATTTTGAAAATCATGTAACTGAGGTTGCCTACAGCTATTAAAAGTATACAAAAATGGTGTCATACTTAGTGCAAATAACATCATTGATAAAGCATAGCCCTGACGGATTGATAATCGTATAGCAAATGATTGAGATAAATATCCATTAATAGAAATTTGGGATTTTGTATTACAATATATTTGTAAAAGCTGAATCAATCTCTGATCAAAGTACATGCACTGGAACACTGCATATGAATACTCGTGATCTACGACATCAAAAACGCATGCATAATCTAAAGATAACTGGCAAGCTGGAAGTTTTCGCTTGAACTGAAAATAACTGATCAAATCTCTAATACTATTTAATGTATAATAAATGTATTGTTTAGGCAGTGCAACTAGCATAGAACCAAACAAAGTACTCAACGTAGGGCTGAAGCCTACCCAGCAAGCCAGACGAGGCTGGGATTTGATCGGCGAATGACGGGCCAACATCGGGCTAAAATAAAAATGCCGACGCGTAGTCGGGAAGTTGACGTTTGTCCACCTTTTTCCCAACCCCGTTCACACTGCGATAAATTAATTGTTTTAATGAACTGGATAACTAACTTTTATTATAGCTTGTATTTTATTCCATTTTTTTCACCTTCAATTACTTTTGAAATTTTCTGCACTTGTTGGTGACCGGATTCGTAACTGCCGTCTTCTGATCGATTATAGTGTATGCCGGTGCGCCGCTTTAACCACTACTCCATAGAGGCTTCTGTCCAAACATTTTCGTCAATTAGATATTTCTGGAAGTCAGACATGGAATGTGGTAACACAGACACTGTATTCATTACAGAATGGCGTTAATCCCGGAAGTGTAGATGTTTATTCTACATTACACAGATTTTTCGAAAGCAAATCGTCATAGAAAATTCAACAACAAACTCCTATTTATGCAACAGGATTACTCCTTCACTTTTTCTAGATTCAGATGATCATCAAGCTATCGTGATTATACTACTATTATCACCTGCAACTCGATCAGGGCTTCCACCAGGATTTTCAGTTTGGGTGGTGTAAAGTCTAAATTGGGAGGATGTAAGTAAAGTTTTGTACGGTTTCTATCGATTTTTCACAGCAAAATTTTAAAGCTTGGGGGGGGGGTTATCGGGACTTTGGGGGAAAACACTGAACTCGATGTTTCCCAGTATGCATCAATTTTAATTTTTTATTTAGCCGTTCATTAGTAACGTGAAATACCACTGCATTTGTTGTGGTAATAATAATGTAATGCAATATTTAGTAATGAACTACAAACAGCATGGTGCCAATACAACACTAAGTTAAACAAGGTACATATATATGTACAAATAGATATATAGGTAAACAAGAAGTTGTTAAACATAGAAGTTTGATAGCAATACAATTATTTTACATAATATTTGTTAATGAAACGTTTGTGAAAAGCACAATCTGTCAGAATCAGTCAATAATTCATGATACCTTGTTCTGTACAAGGGAACATCTAATTCATAATTTTCCGTCTGTTTCTAAATTTTAATTTTATTTATGACCTTAAGACTTCTAAAGCTTAGGCCGGAATAGGGGAGGGAAAGGATTCGGGAAGGTGTCCGCCAGGGCCTATGCTGATGGTGTCATTCCAGCACTTGCCTGGTGCGACCGAGGAAAACCCTGGAAAACCTCAGTCAGGATGGTCGACCTCTAGGATTGAACCCAGGACTTCCCGAATGCTACGCCAACGCTGAGCTACGGCGGCTCGCTCAATGTTCTACAGATAAAGAAATGCGTCAGTACTCGTAATATTTTGAGAATAAGGTAATTTGAATTTATAACAATATCCTGAAAAGGTAATAATAATAATAATCTCTATACATAAACAGAAGTCGTGAGACGTGACTGACTGACATATCAACGTCCAGGCCAATTGGTTTAAGCTAGAAATTTTAAATTTCTGGCTACACTTGTTTTAACTATCCTATTTCACTGTTGTTCGGTAAGAAGTGAAACAAGGGCTTATTGTAAATGTAGAAATGAATAAAAATTTCATTTATTATTTTTTAAAAGAGAAACAAATTGCTGGTCTGAGGTGGGATCGAACCTGATACCCTTAGAACAGCTTTTCAGAAACTCGATACTTGAAGACGGCATCCGAGTCGAGTGACGCTGCGAGCAACAGCTAGTAATAACAATCAATTATAAGTTCCTGATCCCACATAGAAACACCTTTGTTTTTAACAAATGTAAAGCACGTTTCCTCTTTTCATATTTTACTACAAGTACAATACATTTATACTCAACATCCAACGGAAGATGTTTCCCAAAATCTCTAAGTTTCGACATTTCATTTCATAATTATGAATTAGAAAATACAAAATGGATACAAGAAACAAAATCAGCACCACTCCAGCTGAGCTAAGATGCGTCGAATAGGTTCTCATATCTATATTATACACCTGCCGGCAGAATTCTATTGCAACAGTAGGCCGATACTTAAGTTACATAAATTTTAGATTAAAACGGTCGGCAAATGGACGGACCTCCAACCCTTTCCCGACCACCAGGAATTGGGTGGGATCCCGCTTATTTCCCGACCATCAACAATAGAAGGGGCCCTGCTCTTTTCTCGACCATCAGGAAATGAGCGGGGAGCCGCCTTTTGCCAATCTAAGGCAGTGGACGGACCCATTTTGTCCCCATCGTTAAGTGCTGGGGATTGGTCGGGGTTTCGCCTCTATGCCGACGGCGGCCCGGAAATGACCCGATGACCAAACGCCACTTGTGGCTGCACGCCGACCACCTCCCATCTACTTCCCGACTACCAGTCTGGGTTCTGCCTATCCCGACGCCGGCTCGACCAAAATCCTCGACCATTTGCCGTGTTGGTCGGCATTTGGGTTGCTGGGTATTAGTATAAAGTTTGGATATGATCTTGAGATCAGTTTCAGTATCGAGATAGGACGATAATCACACTACAACACTTATATTTCTTAGGTATAAGAATTATTATGCCATCATATTGTAACATTGCTTTGTCTTATAATTCCATTCAATGGTTTAGTAAATTCGTCACTAATGATATTCCAATATCGTAGGAAAAGCATATAGCTTAAACCATCTTTGCCAGGACAGCTGTTTTTGTTACAAGATTTCAGTGTTCAAAAGTTCATTAGCAGTCAATGGTTGTAACAATTGATCGTTATCTTTATCCATTATGTAGTGTAGTACATGAGAAACCAAATAGTTTCAATCATGAGTTGACACTAGCTGTTTGGTATACACTCGTTCATAATGTTGCTTACACATGCACATCATATCATCTTGATTAGTAAAGACACTACCTTCATCATCTAGTAATTGTGAAATATCCCCTCTGCCATGAGAGCTACTCTAAAAGATCTTCAATTCCGGCGAGTTCTTATACCGCTACCATTATACGAAATTTATCCAGCATTTTCTCTTTCCGCATTCCAGAGAACTTTAAAATGCAGAGCTAATTTTGATACTGCACGACTTCACACATTAAGCAATTTCAGGAAGTATATACAGATGCTTATCAGAATAATGGAAACACCTGTAGTTGGCAACACGTCAGATGTATGGGTTGGCAGTGGTGTCGTGGCGACCGCAGCGCCGGACTGCTGGTGGTGGTGTGTTAGGTCGGTCTCCATACTACGTCAGGCGTCGTGGAACAGAAGTGTGCAGTGGCTGCAGCAGACGGAGGTAGTGTAAAATGGGAGACCTCTCAGAGTTTCAAAGAGGGCAAATTGTTGGTGCGCGGTTATGTGGAGTGAGTGTGACGGCAGTGGCTAGTGTGTTAGGTGTGTCGCCAGGGACAGTGTCGAAGGTGATGACGGCCTACACAACACACGGGAAAACCACATCGGGGAAGCGGAACAGTGGGCGGAAGAAAAGCATCAGTGACAGGGCACGCCGGGTATTAAAGCGCATTGTCACGCGGAACCGTCGTGCCACTGCGGCGCAAGTGACGGAGGAACTCAATCAGCACCTCCCCCAACCTGTTTCGACAATCACAGTCCGCCGCGAATTACATGACATGAACTTACGGGGTCGTGTTGCACGGGCCAAACCTCTCATCAGGGACCAGAACGCTTTAGCACGCCGCAAATGGTGCCGCGACCATGCAACTTGGACCGTTGACGACTGGAAACGTGTGGTATGGTCGGATGAGTCACCATTCACCCTATTCCAAACCACGGGCCGTGTTTATGTGTGGAGAACGCCCAAAGAAGCGTATGATCTGCAGTGTCTCCGCCCAACTGTGAAACATGGCGGCGGCACGGTGATGCTGTGGGCCGCAATATCATGGTTTTCATTGGGTCCTGTGGTCACACTTCGCGGACGCATCACTGCCAACGATTATGTCGCAATTTTAGGAGACCACTTGCATCCTATGGTCCGGATGTTGTTCCCGGACAATGACGCCATATTCAAGGATGATAATGCACCCATTCACACAGCTGGAGTTGTTGCAGCGTGGTTTGAGGAACATCGGGATGAAGTTCAACACCTCCCCTGGCCCGCCCAATCCCCAGATCTCAACATAATTGAACATCTGTGGTCCATCTTGGAAACACGACTCCGGCGACGATTTCCACCTCCATCCTCTCTCACAGAACTGGCCGATGCCCTGCACGAGGAATGGTGTAATATTCCACTTGCTACCATTCACGACCTCTATGCCTCCATCCCACGTCGCATCAAGGCTGTTCTGAAGGCGAAAGGTGGCCCGACACCATATTAATCTGGTAAGTTGCACTTTCGTTCAGGTGTTTCCATTATTCTGATAAGCATCTGTAGAAAGATCACTGCGTGTGTTCTCCGAGTAAGGCTTCGTCAGCATTCTGGACAAATTTCGCAGATAAAAAATATATTTGTAATGCTGTTGTTACTCTACATTATATTTTTGTAAGCAAATTGGTAAGTTAATTTTCATGCTTTCTTCTTATTTGCTTGAGTTTTGCATGTGTTCTCTTTCCTACCGCTTCGTTCGCTTGGGGATCGGGGTCGGGGTCTTCTCCAAGTATCTAGTGGTTTTTTTCATATACTATTTTTGGACTTAAAAGAGGTCATCTATACATTCACTTAGTTCTCCTTTACTTCTTTAAATTGCCTCGGAGTATTCCTAATTTCTATTCTAAGTGTAGTATAAATTTCTAGGGCAAGTGTTTGCATATAAATATTGGCATATGCTACAGGTATGTTTTCTCCCGCAACTGTGTCTCTCCTCTACAGTAATTTTTGTTGCTACTACATTTAGTGTAGTTTTCTCACATCAGATTCAACTAACTTCATATATCTCGACGTGTAGACGCCGTGCTCCACGAAACTCCTGTTCCGCTCCGTTGGGGATTTCGTTGTCGGCCTGTAGAAGGCGGTCGCGTTGCAGGATTGTGTGATGCAGTGCTAATGTGAGCCTTGTGAAATGCAGATGTGCAGCGGTTTGCAGCCAGGTCATTAAGGAAGGACAGCGAAGAATTATGTGTTTCCTGTTGGCTGAAGATGCGAGTACGCGAGATATTCACGGTCGAATGACGACAGGGTATGGGGAACATTCTTTATCTCTGTTGCGGATCAAGAATTTGAGTCGGTGGTTTCGCGAAGGAAGAACGCCACTGTGGGATGATCGACGACCTACACCGTCTGTCACCGTTGCAACACATGACGTCATTCAACGTATGAATGACATCATTCAACAGGAACGACGGTGTACTGAACAAGTGTACAGCGAAGTACGTTGCACAGGCCACGGGCAAGTCACGGCACGATGTTTAACATCAGGTAACACCGCTTCCAGTAGTGCGTTCCCCACAATCTGACCGCAGAGTCAACGCTGTTTCGCATAGGAATGGCAGTAGAGATGCTCCTCTGATACAACCAGAAAAGCTGTGATATCCTGTGTCGAACTGTCACAGGAAATGAAGCCGTGTGCCATCTGTATGAACCGGAAACCAAGCGGAAAGTCAGCTGTGAAAACACCCCCACTCGACACCCTCGGAAAAATAGAAGGTTTTGCTTAATTCCCACGGTGACGTGCTCTTCACATTTTTCTTCGACCACAAGGCCCCCCCCCCCCCTTTTTTCCTTTTTTGTATTTTGTAAGAAAGGAGCAATCGTTACTGGCATGCGGTATGCAGAAACTTTGACACGCCTGTGTAAGGCCATCAAATCCAAGAAACCAGGTTTGCTGGCTTTCCGGGTGGTCTTATTGCATGATAATGCACGTCCGCATAGGACAATATTGTCCACAACCGGTTACGTAGATTCCAGTGGGAAATAATCTGGCACCCCCTTATACCCCGGACATGTCCCCCTGAATATGCCATCTTTAGTGAGCTGAAACGGGCACTGCACGGTCACCGGTTCAATTCGGACGCTGAGGTGAAGGATACAGTGAGTGATTGGTGTTGCAGCAACCGCCCACCTTTAACAGGACTTAAAGTACTTCTAAACGTTCTTTGCATTTCTGGTGGTCAGAAAATGTCACTTCGACACCTCCATTTGTCTTCGCCACTACTCGAGCTATGACTGCTGTGAGTGCGTAAAATACCTGTCTTGGTCACGTTTAATGTTCCCACCTCGATCGCTTTTCCAGCACCTGAGACACTTATTTCAGTATCAGTGATCACGTCTTCGCATGCAACGTCAAAAACGGAATTAACCTTCTTCTGATTACATTGTACCTTTCTTCTGGTGGCCGATTCCCTAACAGACGTTACGTTAGACAGAGTGCGAGCGTCGAACTTCAGTCGTTAACGCCGCTTTGATTTGTATTCCTGACCGTTCGTTGACGTTTTTGGCGATAGCTTGCGAGCGTCTAACGTCTTCGTTTTGAGCGTGAGGTAGGAAGCGAGAGAGTTGATTACTCATTAACGAAAAAAAGATGGCCGCAGAGTCTCCGGCCGATGCTTGGAGAAGATCTTGTATAAAAATTAAACAAAAATATAATAAAATGTCCCTTAATTGGACGAAGGATGAAGGAAATACAAAGGTCGTAAGTAACTGTTAATTAACTATAAATTTTCTGGATACTACTTGTTGTAATATGACAGGAGACATGCTTAAAATACACTTTCACTAGTGGGCCTTTCTTAAGCATGTATCGACAATCTTTTTGAAATAAGCCCGTTAGTTAGAACTACGCTTTTCTCAGTTTGGTAATTACCACTACCCTCTGTCGTAATTCTCTAAACTTGCTAATTACATGTGTTGTTTGATTTCTAAAAAAGGTGCTGGGGACGAGCCTACTTCATTTGGAACTTTAGGATGAAAGACGTTAGGATAATCACACGCGTCCCAAAATGAATTTATGTCCGTGTTCATAGAATACAAATGTGATATGATTACATCATTTTATATGCTCACATAATAATTGTTTACATACATATTCCAAATTATATAGACCTGTACTCATTTTACAAGAAATATGTCTGCTGTAGGATAGATAAGTTTTGCCAATAAAGTCATATTCACCAGTACATTTTCTTAAGTAGTACATAAATATATTTTTTAAAAACGTGTGTACCAGGTGTATGCATAAGTAGTTTCCGGTTTACCTAAGAGATGGCGCCAGCGAAAAGTACGCAGCGTATTCACTTGACACATACGTCATTTTGTTCGTCTGACATTAAACTACAAACACACACAAGTTGAGTCCGCCAAACACTAGCGTCTTTGTTTTATCGTTCAGTGATCATGTCGAAGTTTGTGCCTGGAAAAGAACATTTGCGGCACGCATTGCTTTTCTTATTTAATCAAGAGAAAAAGGCTGTTAAAAGTCATCGTGTGCTGGTAGAAACATATGGTGAACACGCTCCATCGATTAGAACATGTGAGACATGGTTTCAACAATTTAAAAGTGATGATTTCAATGTGAAAGACAGTGCGCGCTCTGGTAGACCACAAAAGTGAGAAAACGAGCAATTGCAGGTTTTATTGGAGGATGACCCAACTCAAACTCAACAGCAATTGGCAAAAGCATTAAATATGTCACAAGAAACAATCATTAGACGTTTACGAGCAATGGGGAAGATCAATAAACTGGGTAAATGGGTACCACACGATTTGAATGAACATCAAATGGAAAATCGCAAAGTCACTTGTGAAATGCTGCTTCAACGCCACGAAAGAAAATCCTTTTTGTATCGAATTGTGACGGGTGACGAAAAATGGATTTATTTTGAAAACCCGATGTGGAAAAAATCGTGGCTTTCACCTGGCGAAGCCGGTCCTTCAACACGAAGGCCAAATCGCTTCGGCAAGAAGACCATGCTTTGTGTCTGGTGGGACCAGAGCGGTATTGTGTATTATTAACTCTTGAAGCCCGGCAAAACCGTTAATGCACAACGCTATCGCCAACAAATGATTAATTTAAATCACGCATTGATCGAAAGACGACTGGAATGGGCCCGAAGACATGGCAAAGTGATTGTGTTACACGACAATGTGCCATCTCACACAGCAAAACCAGTGAAAGACACCTTGAAATCGCTTGGATGGGACATCCTTCCGCACCCGCCGTACTCCCCAGACCTGGCGCCATCTGACTATCACCTCTTCGCATCAATGGGGCACGCTCTCGCAGAGCAGCACTTCAGCAATTTCGAAGACGTTGGAAAATGGCTCGACGACTGGTTTGCCGCAAAAGACAAGCTGTTTTTCTGGCATGGTATGCAACAATTAATTGAAAGATGGGCGAAATGTGTAGAAGCCGATGGTCAATATTTTGAATAAAACAAAATTAATTTCCCTTGAAAATTACGTGTTTTCTTTACCAAAAAAACCGGCAAAAACTTATGCATACACCTGGTAGTTAGTAAAGCACCCTTGTACTCTGTGAGCATATAGTAAGCTATATTTGGGTATTGAGAACACACGATAGGATCTCGCCAGTTTTATAATCCTTGTGTATACCATAGAAGACTTCTTTACAGTATTAGTGTAAATTTAATTTCCGGTTCGTTAAGGTTCGTTATACTTTCCAAAAGTACATTTGAACACACAGAAGTCGGGAGTTTTGCTTTATTCATTTGTACTATATGCGTAGATGACAGTATTATACACCCGTCACTAGTGAAAGTACCGTCATGAGTTTGTCTTCTTGAATAGTACTATCTAGAAAAGATGAAAGAAAATTACTAGTGTAATTAATGGTTAATTATAACCCTTGGGTCCTTTTTTTTAAAGAAAATAAATACATTCTCATGTTATTAGGTAGTCGAGCCATGAGAGTGTCTCTGCCTTGTTAATTTTCCGGTTAGGCGGCGAACCGGTTCATATTTATTTATTTTCACCTATTTATCATGGATCACATGAGTTCGTTCATATCAAGACACAGTTTGCATTTGTACATACATTCACAGTTTGCATTATTACAAACACATCGTTACACACACACACACACACACACACCAACAGCAATAATCCAAAAATTGTTACGAAAACCCATGTGTTGTCATTATTAATTCATTAAATGCGGGGGGGGGGGGCTCTACGTTTTTGAGTTGTTCGATTCCAGCGGTCCACCATGCTAACTGAGCTTTTCCAACTCTTTTCCTCAACAATCCGTTTCCTTTTCCTCCCTATTCCGGCCCGAGCCTTAGATTACTATAAATAAAATTCAGCTCTGCCAGGCGCGGCTTGTAGTAGTGCGCAAAAGCGCACTGAACCCCCGCTAGATTAACTAAAAATATAAAGAAAAAATATCTTAATTTTAATGTTCGTTCATAACAAGATTGTTATAGTACACCTACGAGATATGCTTTCCAGCTTAACGTCGCTGGCTTGCGGGTTGCAGAGCATTTGAGAAAACGTGCGAATCCTCTCTCTGGGTTCAACCTCTCTCTGGGTTCAACCACGGAAATGTATCCTCTTGGAGGTCAGTTTCTGGGCTAGGGGGAAGAGGGGTGAGGGAAGTCCTTTTGGCTTAAGCACGGCCGACGAGAAAACTGAGCATACGCAACACCATGCGCGCTGCTATTTCTGGGAAACAGAGCAGCGGGAAAAAAAAGAAAGTTTTCGTTCGTGCTGCAACAAAGTTCAGAACGGTTGCTTTTTGCGGGGGGGGGGGGTGGGGTTGGGTCACTCTCGGTATAGAGGTGCATTATTTCGCGAACAATTTCTCCACCCACCCACACACACAGTCATAGGTACCAACTAATTTACTTTTTCACTGAATATGCTGACCTTTAAATCTACTATTATCGGCCGCGAATTTATCCAAAAGCTGACTCGACTAGCAACATTTCTACGAATGCAGTTGATAACTACAGGCTCGTAGCCAGGATTTTGTTAAGGGGGCACAGATAAATTATTCCTCTCTCTGTCTCATATATACATATGACCTTCTTAACCGAGTAGTTAACATAAATTTTGCACTTGGTACTGATGGTTCCGGGTTTGATTTTCGGTTCTGAGACAATTTAAGAGCTAGTTTCAAAAAGAATTATCGAGTTCCAGTAAAAGTTATGTATTAATAATAATCAACAGAAATATGTAAAAATTCTGTACACGTTAATATGTGACTTTCGAAAAAACTACTAATAAATCGTTAGAAAATAAGCTATGTGCTCAGCAAATAAAAATGCCCGAGTCTTAAGGGGGGTGGGCACGTGCCCGTTTTTTTAGTGTTAGTTTCAGCGAAGCGTATCAGTTCATATGTGAGGAAAAAAATCGTACAGAGCTGGAAATCCTATACTTGCGGGAGGATTTCGGAAGTGTATCTGGTGTGATTCCTCTTCAGCAATTCATGCTTGAAAATAACCTCCAGGACACATTTTACGAGTGGATAAAACTACTGAAAGTAATTGTGACTATTCCAATGACAACTGCAGCTGCAGAAGCAGAGCGCTGCTTTTCCACGTTGAAGACGGTAAAAACTTTTTTTCTAAGCTGCGTGACTGAAGCAAGACTGACATCTTTAGCAATACTTTCGGTAGAAAAATGAACTTGTTAGGATTATACCCGGTTTTAATGAAGATGTGATTGATGTCTTCGCCAAGAGGCAGGAAAGGAGAATGGACTTCCTTTATAAACATTCTTAGTTCATACTAACAAAATGACGATGATTTCCAACTTGCTTAAAAAAATAATTTTAGATAAAAGCTTTTTTAAACTCCAAAATATTCTCATTACTTAACTTCTTCTAGAGGAGAAGTTGTCACGGATAGAAAAATGTGTGACGTCCCCCTTGGGTTTTTACTGACTTTTTTTGACGTTTTTACAATGGGTTTTAATTAACAGTAATTTTGGTAGTAATTTTGGTAGTATAATGTTTTTTTGGAATAAATTACAAGGCAGTAATATTTGTGCCAGTTGTTTAACATTTATTTTAAATTTGTTAAAGATTAGAGAACAATAGTTGTATGTATATAAAATGAATTATACTCGCGAGAGACCTGCCGTCCCAGAATTTGGGTATTTTTTTAATGTGCTGCTTTTTCTTATTTTTAAAGTTATGTACATGAAAAAATGTAACAGGAGATGAAATTTTACCTTAAATAAAAGAAAGAAAACAAAGTGGCAAATTTGCCTAGGTAATTACTTACGCGACTGATGCCATGGTGTCCAGCAGGGTGTTAGGTGTATGAGCAAGAGTGACTTTAACTTTAAAGGAACTATTATTTAAATAGCACTTATTTAGATTTGCACCTCAATATTTTTACTTAAAGCACCAAAATTAGTTTGTGGCTAAAAACAACACAGATGGCTATTAAAATGCAATTAGTTTTTTTGTGTTGTTTTCGCCCCACTTAGATACTGTATATTGCACACACTTAAAGATTATTGAATGGTCGTAGGATTACAGTTAATTACATAATGACGTTGAAGTCGGCACGTATGCCAATTTTTGTTGTTTTTGTTTGTTTTATTGCAATTTTGACGTTTTTACAATGGGTTTTAATTAACAGTAATTTTGGTAGTAATTTTGGTAGTATAGTGTTTTTTAAAATAAATTACAAGGCAGTAATATTTGTGCCAGTTGTTTAACATTTATTTTAAATTTGTTAAAGATTAAAAAACAATAGTTGTATGTATATAAAATAAATTATAGTCGCAAAAAACCTGCCGTTTCAAAATTTGGGTATTTTTTTAATGTGCTGCTTTTTCTTATTTTTAAAGTTATGTACATAAAAAAATGTAACAGGAAATAAAATTTTACCTTAAATAAAAAAAAAAGTGGCAAATTTGCCTAAGTAATTACTTACGCAACTAATGCCATGGTGTCCAGCAGGGTGTTAGGTGTATAAGCAAAAGTAACTTTAACTTTAAAAAAACTATTATTTAAATAGCACTTATTTAAATTTGCACCTCAATATTTTTGCTTAAAGCACCAAAATTAGTTTGTGACTAAAAACAACACAGATGGCTATTAAAATGCAATTAGTTTTTTTGTGTTGTTTTCGCCCCACTTAAATACTGTATATTGCACACACTTAAAAATTATTAAATAGCCGTAAAATTACAGTTAATTACATAACAACGTTAAAGTCGGCACGTATGCCAATTTTTGTTGTTTTTGTTTGTTTTATTGCAATTAATTTTGCAAATATTACAAATGTTATATTTAGTAGTAGTAAACGAAGGTGCGAAGAAACAAGGTCACACCTGTGCAAAAGGCATTTTGGACATAGCATTATGTTTTTACCTCTGTTGTTTGAACCTCCATTTCAGCGAAGCACAAGCCGCTACTGGCTCTGCCTTTAACACTCACACTATCAGCTTGTTCTGAAAGCGGTTGCATCTAAATAGACTTTAGTTTTTCCGATCTGTCATTCACATGCATTAGCCGAAACTTTATATATATATACCGAAACTTTTATATATATATACCGATACTTTATATATACTTTATATATGCCGAAACTTTATCTACCCCCAAAATATAAACTCTACAGCAGAAACGTATTCTTTCCAACATGTGCAAAGTGTTGAAACGCACAGTTTGGAAGAAAAATTAAACTTTATTTTGTTATGGGCCAGTCTAGTAACATTGGACCTCGGCCCGTCACGATTCGCCTTAAGCTGTTAAAATCCACACCCATGCCCCTACCGGGACCTTCGAGCCGATGGCCTACCGCCGCAGACCGCTTGGCCATCTGGCCGGCATAACAGTTTCGAGTAATGCATGTGTGAAATAAGAGTGAAGGATCGGAAAGGCCAAGGGTCTATTTAGATGCATCCGCGTTCTGGATAAGCAGATGGTGTGAGTGTTGAAGGGAGAACTAAAGCTGGATCACTGTTGGTTAAAGGTAATATGCACCGTTTATAATAAAATAGTCTAACTTGACTTATTCTAACCCGTCTTCGCTCGCTAGGCATACTGTCCGTGATTATTGTATCAAAATGTTTGTCCTTCATAACACGAAGTAACGATATTAGTCCGTCTGCTGTCGTATGTAACTGGTGAATTTAAAAACATCTTAATTTTATTTATGGTCTTGCATCTAACGCTCGGGCCGAAACAGGGAAGAAAAAGAAGCGAGAAGGTGAGGGAAAACCTGAATCAGGACAGTCATTCGCTGGAACTGAACAACTCAAAAACATATTTAACGAATTAATAATGTCACATCGCTTTTCGTAACAATTTTTGGCTGTCGCTGTGTGTGTGTGTAATTATGTGTCTGTGATAATTATTTACATGGAAATGCGCGGTATAGAGCGTACATATGACACAATAGCTGGCGTAGATAAAGTAAATTATAGCCGGAAAATATAACCAAAGTAGTTACTTTTCTCCAATGCTTTCAGACTTACAACCACTGCCCGTGCAATTTAGAACTGATTCCACCAGACACCTTTGTGGGTTGTCTCCCACTAAATTCACGACAACACAAATTCTCTTTAAGATTTTAGCCGTCAAAAATCGATAGAAACCGTGCAGAACTCCTCTTACACCCTCCGAATTTTGACTTTACACTCCCAAACTGAAAATCCTGGTGGAATTCCAGATTTTAGAAGTTTCGTCAATTCATGCGACAAGTTCTTTTCACCTTTCTTTCTGATAGAAGGTGTTCAAGCAATCAAATATGAATTGTTTTTTGTAAATTGAATCTTTTTTTTTTTTATTTTGTTCATCTGTAACTTTATTACTCGTTTGTTTGTTATTTTCTTTTCTGGTTCTGAGGTCATTGCCTTCAACTTTGATTTCGCTGATCGATTATTTAACACGTTCGATCAATCGATAATTGAAATCAGACCGCAATCTCGCAATCTGATTGGTTGAAAAGTTATAGCCTCTACACAAGGTATAATGATTTAATATTTTAACCTAACGAGCACCACCGCCAAGACGTGATGTGTCAGTGGTAACCCCACGACCTCTTCCAACGCTAGAGACTAGTACGCGTGATCAAGCTCACGTCTATTCGGGAATCGGTCCCCTGGTTTGACAATTCTATTAGCTTTAACACACTTTTTTTTTCTAGAGGATATAATGTTTTGTTTGAACCCTACTTTAACCATTTTTTGTCAACTACAAACATAAATTTTGCTCTGTGCACGTTGAAGGCTTTTCCATTTCCAAATATGAACATTTCATTGAAAAAGAACCAAAAAAAAAATTACAATTGAGTAGTTTCCATTTTGAAAAGATAGATTTCATCTCAAAACGGAAAAAAAAAATATCCGATATACTACGGTTGGAAGTTCATCTAAGAAAATATTACGTTCCCGTAGAAAAGAGCTAATATAAATCACATTTTCCTTCGACCAGAAATTTCTAATTTTTTCGTCTATGAAAATCCGCCATAAAAAGAGTTCTGCGATCGTAATGTGAAATATTCCACTAAATTCGAGCTGAATTACGCACTTCCGAATTTAACGTGTATCTATAAATTTTTAGTGCTAATTTATATATTTTGTAGGAAATGAAAGGTCTTCCTAATGAGTCAATACTCTCTTTTTCTTCAGGTTTGTTTAGGAAATAAATTTAGTTGGACTTTCTATTGGAGGGTTAAGGACGTATACTTTTTCTTACTGTGTTTTTCTCAGTGCAGCTGATTTGATTTTGACTAAAAAGGATTGCATAGGTATTCGTATGTTTAGGTTGCCTTGCTTCTTGTGTTTTCTGTAGCAGTTTGCAGCTTTTTTTTCATACATTGGTTTCATTTCGGTTGGCGTACAATAGATTTATCAAAGTAACGTTGACCCTACAGAAAGCTGTGGTCAGTCGTTTGTAACATCCTCATTTACGGTCAATTCCGTTTTGGGAGGAGTGGTTTGGAATATTCTTCTTTTGGACTGGTCAGTTTGTTAATACTACCCAGCCCAGTGTGAAGCATTACGGGTTAACTTCTTGTAATCAACGTTAGCTTCCAGTACATCATAAGATGTTTCTTGCATATCACCTTGCTGACGTACCTGAGGTAAACTTCCCAGAATCCTCTCCACCTGTAGTTGGGGTAAGAGGATAGCAGTTGTGCTTTCAAGCTTGCTGAAGGCTTCCTGGCGTGAGTAGTTCTTCTTCGCTGAAGTCAGGAGTGAAGTATTCGCCTCAAAACCTCCAAATTAGGATAGAAAATTCGCTTGCTCAAATGTGTGTACTGTTCCCGAGCACAGGGTAGAAGATTGCTTTTTCAGAAGTGCAATTTTCTTTATAGAAGATTGCAGTTGTAGATTCCGCTCTTCAAAGGTTTGTTGTTAAGCCAAGTGATTCTACCTCGATGACTTCCTGCCCCAGTTTATTTATCATAGCATTATTTCTAACCTTAAATTTCAGATGAAAATGGCCAATCTTAAAAATTGGGGGGGGGGGGCGACAGGGGGTCAGGATTATTCTTTGAGGCTAGCTTCCTTTGGCGTCGCCACTGTCTATGGTTGGCTTAGCGAAACGAGTAAATTCAAATGAGTATTGACTAGGTCTTCAGCTGAAAGTTTGGAATGAGTTGTGGTGGTGGTGGTGCTATAGTGAAAAAATCTTCTTTATAGATCATATGTTCATGTAGGCCTAAACCAAATTAAAACATTCTAATGAACGGATTTTACATAGTTTCGTTCAAGCAACATTTCCTTTTCCATAATGTGAACGAATTTTTAAAGCCATTTACAGGAGAAATATATTTTCCTATATATCTACTAGTAATACATTGTTGTTTTTTCACGTGTGACTATTCATTAAGTGTCGACGAAGAGATAAGTAAACATGATCCTGCACTCTGATGGGATAACTGCAAAATGCTTCTTATACTTAAACGCGTGTTATAACCATTCTGTCAACGGGCGGATAACTGGAAATTACGAATACCACCTTACAGAATATTGAAAGAAAGAAAAATGAAATCAAAGGAAAGTTTTGCTCTCTAATAGTGTGGCATTCCTTGCAGTGCAATTTGCAGACATTCCTTGTTTGTTGACATTCGATTCAGAATATCCTCAACCTTTTCATTAACATCGTTTTGCATAGATAAATGTGTGTACTCTGTTATTGATAAGCGAATATAAGATTTGAAGTTATGTGCCTCAAACTTGAGTTAAACAACACTCAGGTCTACAGGTTGTATTGGGTAACGTTATGAGAATTTGCAACAGAGTGTAAGCATGAGGATACAACTAGACCATCAACAGGAGCACGAGGAACTTTTCTAGGACAAATTTCTTTTACTTGTTTCGCCACATCTAAAATTCGGACCTAACAATACTTTTTCTTGCAAATCATCGCTATAAAAGTCGTCTACATATGGAGCAATTAATTGGAAATCTGCATCTAATTGTGCTTTGTATAAGGTAATACAATTTAAGACATACCGCATGAATTTGGTCAAACAGTGTTTTGTGTTCGCTAAAAAGATTATCAAGGTACGGGAAACACACATTGCATCGAAAATAATCTTCAAAGGTTTTAAGTCGATAATTTTCTCGGTTCCAATACATCGATAACAAATTGCATTTTTAACTGTCACTGATTTCGGTATTTGAATTTACGTACAATCTAATGTCAAGATCGGACAAATTATTATCGAGCTAGAGACTCGTGTCCCACGGATCTCCGCGCCAGTAGCGGCGCAAGGGCAGGGCGAACCGGGCCCTCACCAGGCCCGAGGCGTTAGTAGGGACCCCCCACCCGGGTCACCAGTGGGATGATATCGAAAAAATTGGGACAAAATCCCAAAATTAAAATTTAAAAAATAAGCTCGAAAACCATCTTATGTTGTTGAAAAATGTCCAATAGATACTAAACTAATTCGTTTGTAATTCTGAAACGCATAAACATAGGAGCTCTGTCCTAACGTTTTTGTAATATATGTACATCAAAAAACTACATTTCCCAAATTCATCGAGACAGACAAATGAAAGCTAAGCGAGCCAAGCTCTGATTTTTCGTCAATATAAAGTTTAGAATAAATACTTTCAGGGTATTCAACATTTAGTTGTCACTAGCTGCAACCTTCTACGTAAAACCTCCCTAAAGATGCAAAAATGCGTTGTGTGCGTAAATACTTGGAGATGATGCGTATATAATCCGAACCTTTTGTAAATGAAAGAAAGCGGAGAAGTGAAGGACTGGTTAACAGTAGTAACGATGGGGTGGAGTGGGAACTGGTGTGCAAGAGTGATGGATTAGACTCAGTGGAATGTGGTAAAAATGAGCCCCACGCTCTGACTTCTAAAGTGTAGAAGAGCATATTATTTCTTCCATAAATTCTTACCTCCAGAAAGGGATATAAATCTTTCAGAAATGATGATTGATTTCCTGATTAGCCCGGAGCTCTTGAGAACAAGTTGGAAATTTTTCTACGATTTAGTAACGCGTAACGTGTCTGACATATTACAAAAAGTATAAATGATATATTCTCCTAGACGTACTCTCACAGCGTACAGCGAAAATATTACTACAGCAGATACAAGACAGATGTCCATTTCGAACCGAATTCTTCTGCAAAAATTTTGAAATTGAGATATTGGCATTGCTGAGTTTGTTTTAACACTTTCAAACACATTCATAAGATTTTGCGATTCCAAAAGTCTTCAAACTCACTTGAATTTCGTGAGAAAGTAAAGGACAGAAACATAATTAACAGTAAAAGATGTACATAATTTTATCTTTTCCAGTATTATTTTGCAAAAGTAAAATATTGGTAAACCTTCAGCAACTATTTTCAAGATACCTGCAAATTTTCCCTGGCGTTTAAAATTTAAGTGTTTGTGTCAATTACCTAACATTTATGGTGTTTGGACAAGAACCCGTTTGGAAATGAACGCCTGGAAAGATGATTGTTAGTTTCTGTGTTATTCACAGATATAGTTTACTATTTCCAAATTTTTGGTTACGTTTATTTTGGCATGCTTTGAAGTACGTTTCTTGCGTTTTATTAATAGTGTTCATAATCATTTTTGTACAATGCTTAGAAATTACATTTGCTTCAAAAACAAGCAAGCTAGTCTTGATATCATCAACAGCATTTATTTTTACTATTTCTTTCACTTGTATTACTCATACATATACTGAAACACGTATATAATAGCTTGTTCTTATTCTTGAAATGGTACTATAGGTTTGAAGAAATTCCCCTGGAACTTCCTCTTGTTACCCTTGTACCCACTCTATTAGCGTTATTGAGAAGACATTTCATAAATTGAACTAGATCACAATGTTTGTATAGTTAGTAAACGATATTGTCTCATGTTCTTGACATTGAAGGTAAATTATTAATTTCTTTTTTCTTTTGCATAAATTATATTTGTTACAAAATATTAAAAGAAACCATTAGATAATCAAGGCTTGAGCTAACGTTATATGAATAGGAAGATTTGATTGCTTTACAACATCAAACTTGTAACATTAAATTCGAACAATAATATATAAATAATAATAAGTTCTGCATTTTGAATTGACTTTAAGGTTAAGATAAGCAATGGGAATAAGTAAAAAAAAATTTTTTTGAACAATCTATGAATTAAAAGAAAATTTGGTTAGATCTTAAAAAATTCCAAATTATATAGCCAGTTTGACAAGTAGGTTCATCAATTAGCATCTGAATTGAAAGTGGAAGACTTTTATAAGTTTTTAGGAGAGCTTTTATCAATTTTGTACGAGAAAGATCGTATTTAGAACATTGAAATAAGATATGATAGTTCGTCAAGTCCTTTTTTTTTTACAAAAATTTTTTTTCTTGTTCTACAAAGTGAAAGGAACGTAACTCGTGTGTTGCCAGTTGAGAAGAATATTTACTGGTATGTCCATCGATACCATTCAGTTCATTACTTGGTGTTATTTTATTATCTTTATTTCATTGAAAAAAAGAAAAGAACAAAATAACCGGTGTGGAAGTGTGAACCAGACACACTTTAGCCTAGTATCCTTAGACGTTTGCCAGGGAAGATGTGTTTAACTTTAATGGCAAGGTGAAGTAAACGAAGTTTGCCATTGTCTTATTTTTTATTTGTTTGTTGTTTATTTCTGAAGAAGAAGAGTACGTTTTCAACAGTGAACTTCCACTGTGGGATACAACATCCAGGACTTTCTTCTTTATTCTGAAATCTGAGTGTACCTGTTATAGTTTTGCAACCTCGTTTATTAAATAACATTTTTCATGCCTGTATATTCAAATAGTTTGAGATGAAAATTGATCGGTCAATCTGCATGCTGATATTTAGTTGTTAATCATGCATCAATGCTACAAATCTTACATGTTATGTGATTTCCTCTTCCATCCTGACAGAAGGTATTTTTCTTTCCACATATTTCACATTACATTTCCTAGCAATAGGCTGCAATGCATATTTCAATTAGTGATGCCACTATACATCATCGAAATTAGAAACGAAACCAATGGCCTTGAATGATGCAGGTAAGAGTGCATGGAATTACTTTGCGTAATATAGATATCAAGTCGTGTAAAGCAGTATGGGCGAAGTAAGAACCATTTCCTCCTATCTTCAAAGTACCGGTAATTCAAAATCGAAACACTGTTGTGGTTTTGCGTTCGGTACAGTGGATGTATATATTATATGTTTGTTGCTGTGTTGAATTACACCTTCAGGTCATGACGAAATTTAAAAACGGTCACATTTTATGCGTTTGTAAAGCAAATGTTATACACAGTGACAATTTCAACGACCATACTTGTCACAACAAGATGAGACAACCTATTCTATATATTCTATTCTACGAAGAATATATATATATATATATATATATATAAAATCATTTGGGCAACTTATTCGGATTTCCTCCTGTCATTTCGATCTCTCGCTGCGCCGATGTCCTGCCTTTCCCGGTTTTCATGAGAGAACAAAAGACAAACTCATAGAGTAGGCATTGTATGAATGTCAAATAGAAGTGCATTTCCATCAAGAAAAAATGATATTATATAACACCTAGTGTAGTTTAAGCATAAAACTATCACTGGAAATTGTTTCTGTAATTAGAAAATTTCACAAACATTCAACGTTGAATCAACGTTTAATTAACGTTGTGTTTTCCACTATTTTACAAGGTTTAAGAACACAATTTAAATTCAGCGTTTTATAAACGTTTAATACTGGCCATTCCTTAAACGTTTATTAAATTACGTTGATAAAACGTATAATTCAACGTCATTAAATACAACGTTATCAAAATTTAACATTTTCGACGTTTATAAAACGTTAATTCAACACTGTGTGCTGTGTGGGTTATTTATTGCACACAAAAAAGCTGACTCCTATTTTTTGACACACAAATAATATAGATAATTATAATTATTATCTATTAGCTCTGATTTTTTTTACGTATTAGTATATATCTGTTATGATTGGTTGATTAAAAACAAGTTGTGTTAATTCGAAATTAGTTTGTGATTAACGAATAAATTCAGACCTTGGCTGCACATATTACTTATTGAATCAATTTTATGACATCACGTCTTACCGTACCATGAAGTTTAAAAAGAAAGTGGACACGTTAAAACTAAGATCAAAAAAAAAGTTTCACACAAACCAATCGAGCATCTTCAGTTACGCACTACGTTGAAACAACCACAGATACTAGTCAGAGGAAAGTTACAGGGAAACTCAGCTGTGGCTGTAGTTCATAATATAAAATTAATTTAATGGGCGGTAAAAGCGGTTAGAGTTCAGATAAACTGTCAAGCATAATACTGTGACGCCACGAGATGTATATGTGAACAAAGACGGTGGGTGAAGTGCAAATTCAGTTCTTTTTATTGGACCTGGTAAATTGCACTTTACATCACTTATTCAAGTTTCTTTTTCATAAGAAGTGACAAGAAGAATCCATGGGTCCTGCATGGTTATTTAATGAGTCTCCTGATATCAACATAGCAAATGATTATGTGATGTTTGATGCTGTAGGAGAGTAGGAGGATGTTTGATGCTGTAGAAAAAAGATAAACTAAAAAGCCAATAACGAACTGCAGTAAAACCATTAGATACAGCGAAACTGAGCAATGAAGACGATGGATCGGATTCCCACTGCTGTTTCACACTATAAAACAATCGTAGGAAGTTACGTACTTGTAAAGCATAACTTCAACACAACTTCCTGCTAATCTGGTTTACAAACGTGTCAAACTCTGGTTCAATAGAAAATAAAAATAATAAAAACTTTTTAAAAACATAATTTTCTTTAAAAAGAATAAAATAACTCATACTAAAAAATAATAAAAGAATGTTAATGCATGACTAAAAAGAAAAGCATGGGGCGCGCTCTCATATACAGTCACTTAAAAAATTCTTCAGTTGGCGCGTCACGTGCTTTTCTTTTTAGTAATGCATAAACAAAATAATTTTCTTACTTTTTAGTATGAATTATTTTATTCTTTTTAAAGAAAAGTTTGTTTTTTAAAAGTTTATAATTTTTTTTTAAGTTTTCTCGGTGTTCGGATACTTTTTCCTTACCTCTATTGTAAGGGGATGTTTTGTCACCTAAATTCTAAAGTGTTCTGCAACAAGTCAAACGCAACATCCTTGCGGGCTAGTATTTATTTTAGGATAAAGAAATTCCTACTATAAAATAAAATATGATTTGAAAATGTATAAATATGTAGAAATATATGAAAGTAACAATGGATATAGTATTTTCACTCGACTTACGTCGCTGTGCAAAATTTCATCATTGTATGACGTCGAGAAATGAGTTAAATTAAGGTTGAAAGATTTGAGGACACATTGAACCACTGCGAATTAAAGAAAAGTTTGTAAAAACAAGATGGGTAAAGCATATTGAAGACTTCAAGAATTCATAGGGCAGCTTGTAGATGTGGCAAACAATATGTTGGACAAACCAAGACAAATAGCTGCATACGAACATTGGTAAAAAAATTATAAGGATCAATTTTATCAGTTTATTGAATATTCCTCTTCTCACACAGCATCAAACATCAGAGAATCATTTGCTATATTGAAATCAGAAGATTGATGAAACGATCATGAAGGATCCATAAATAATTCTTGGCAACTTCTGGAAACAAAACAAACAAACAAAACATTGAATAAGAGATGTAAAGTGCAGTTTACCAGGTACAATAGAAAATTTAATTTGCCCTTTACCTATCATCTTGTTTACATATAAAGCCGGCCATCAGGTGACATCACAGTGCCTAAATTCCAGTCAGAGCTCAGTTTTCCTGTAACTTTCCTCTGGCTACTATCTGTGGTGGTTTCAACGTAGTGTAAATGTTATCCATTGGGATTTGTGTGCACCTGAAGATGCTCTATTGGATTGTGCGCAATATTATTCAACTTGGTTGTCCAGGTGGGAGGACTTTTCAACTTTTGTTTTTAAACTTAGATGATGGTGACATGAGGTGTTTACAAAAGTGATTCAGTAAGTAAGATACTTGAAACTATCACGTACAACCAAGTTCTAAATTTACTTGTTAATCAGAAACTAATTTAGAGTTTACAATATTTTTAACTGTTATGTATTAATACATAGAAACATTTTGAAATCTAATAAATAAAATGCAGTTTTGTGTACGGAACGTGTCTTTCTGAATCTACAGAAAAGTTTCAACGCGGTGAATCATCAAAGTATCGGGGTTGGAAAAAACATGTTTTTCATTTAAAAAAACATGTTTAATTTGTTTTAAACACGTATTTTATAAACGGCGAAAAAAACGTGTTTAAAACGTTTAAAACATTTTCTTAAAAATAAAAAAAAATGATAGGGGTTATGATAGATACTCCATCTGCAGTAACCTCTATAACGTTTCAATCGCGCTTTCGGTCTATTCATAAGCTTTTACTAGAAATATGGGTTCTATTTTACCCAAATTTGATGAATTTTGCTATTTATTTTATTCAATGACAAAGCAATTAAATGGTTTTTTTCTTGTGCACCCCATTGATAATGAGTCTATAAACGAACAGTAAAGCCGGCCGGGTGGTCGAGCGGTCTGCGGCGGTAGGCTATCGACTCAACGGTCCCGGGTTCGAGTCCCGGCAGCGGCATGGGTGTGGATTTTAACACTTAACAGCTAAGGGCAAATCGTGACGGGCCGAAGTCCAAAGTTACTAAACTGGCCCATATAAAAATAAAATTTACCAAAGTTTTACGAACAGTAAAGAAGCAGAGTACCTAATAAGTTCTACCATCCTGCATAAATTATAGGGGGGCCCACGTGCACCCTCACCCCCTTGATCCATCGTGACCATTTTTTTCTTATTCTTTAGGGTCAAAATAAAATTTATAGCGATGTTCCTAAAAAAAGAAAACGGGTTTCAGATCATCATGGCGGCCAATTTCGGTCGAGAATTGGTCAATAGGCTACTTGTCACAATTATTTTCCATTGCTCAAAAGGTTATTTTTCACAATTATTTTATATGAGCCCCCACGTACAGCCCCTGATCCATCGGGACTAATTTTATATTACTCCATATTGTCAAAATAAAATTTATAGCCGTGTTTCCACAAAATAAAGCTTGTTTTAGACAGGGACGTATTTAGGGAGTGGGTCCGGGGGGTCAGGATCCCCCCAAATCTCAGAGTTTTATGGAAAAATAGTATAACTTCAGACGTAATTATACATATTTAATATACATTTCATGCTCAGACACACCTTGGACACCCCTTCCCGAAAGCTCTTGGACCCCTCCCAAAACCAAATTATGGATACGTACCTGATTTTAGACCATAATGGTGTCTATTTTTGGTTGAAAATTGCTCAAAAGTCTATTTTTTTGCAATATATTTCCATGATTCCCAACATACACCGCCTGATATTTCGAAACAAATTTTATATTATTCCTTATGGTATAAATAAAATTTATAGTAATGTTTCCCTCCCCCCACAAATATATATATAATTGAATTTTTACCAAAAGTAGAGGCCATTTTTGGTGGAAAAAATGTCAAAGACGTATTTTATTTTGCTTCTCTTTTCAAAAAGTACTTGAATTCAGAGAAAAATATTTAAAACCACTTAAACTTCAAATCGGTACTGTGTTATTACTTTGGTTCACAGAAATGGTAATTATGGTAATGGTAAACGCCCCACAAAATTGGGAACGCCCGAACATGAGGAACAGAAAAATGAAAGCTTATAAAGTAGGTTGCATGAAGTATCAAATGAAATGATTTTTTTTTACTAAATATCAATATGAGTTATTTTCCTTAGAAAGGGACTTTAGAGATAGCAACAATTAAACTGATTAAAAACCAAAATTGTGTTCATTTTTGGTTGAAAATTTGTCACAGATCTTTTTTTTCTCTATATATATATAAAAAAGAAAGGAAGCCTTCACGTTGAGACAAAAACTAAAAATCTGACTTGAAAACAGGCACTTCGTTACTTATTTTGGCCTAAAGAAATGGTAATTATATCATAACCTTCCCCCAAAATTCTGGATCTGGAGGCCAGAAAGAGGGGCGCTGAAATATGAGATTTTCTTAAGTGTATCAAATTATGGGGCATAAAATGAAAGGATTTTTCCGACTGAATACGAATATGATTTATTTCTTCAGAAAAGGATTTTGAGGATTCCATATTTATACTAAAATGAAACTGCTAAAATAAAAACAAAAATGCCGGTCATTTTTCTTTCTAAGCAGTTCCATTTTTGCTATAAATTTGGATTCCCTAAAATCTTTTTCTAGATAAAGTAATTCATATCTGTCGGAAATCCACTTACCCCATATAACCTCATAAACTCTTATTTTTCAGGCCTCGAGGTTCCCCACCCCTTCTCCAGGGCAAGAGGTACCTAATTTTTATGAGCCGTTATCGCAAATTATCATTTCTTTGGATTTAAAACAAGTAACGTACTGCCGGTTTTGAAGTTTTAGTGAGTTTTATTTTTCTTCAACCTAAGGGCTATTTTCTTTAACATAGAAAACTCTTTTTCCATTTTTTTTAAAAAAAAAAGAGTTTTTGGCCCACTTTCGATTGAAAATGGCCACAATTTTGGTTATAAGTAGTTTCATTTTTGTTAAAAATTTGCTATAAATTTCGAATCCCTAAAAAATGAGCGGTTGGAAAGAATGTACAAACAATGGGCCAGACGTATAGCTGAAGTGAGGATGAAAGCTTGTGATATCTGAGAGAAGCGAATTTTGACGAGGATACAGGAACGTGAAAACAATGGTCTGCTTCAAAGTTGGTAGTGTGCGCGATTGTAAACAAGTATAGATTGTAGAAACAAAGAAAGAAAGGATTCTATTAGTAGAATCTAGCAAATTGAAGGTCTCGGATGTGACGATTACTACCGGATGTGACCCTCGGAACTGAAGTGTTTTATTGGATTCGAAGATTGTATTTTACCTGACGTGACGGGGTTATATAGAATGTGGAAGATAACAAATGATTATGAATTGAAGATTATTAACGAAGGAAATATAATGGGAAAAGGTTAAGTAAAACCCTATTATAAATAAGGAGGATAATTAATGAAAGAAGATGATATGTAAAGAAAGGACAAAAGATAATTTTAATTGAAGAAGATATATAGAAATATGATTGATAAAATGTACGAATAGAAATAGTATAATGAATATAATTAATAAGGGTATGACTATGAATGTTACAACGAGTATAATTAATGATATAGATGACGAACGGGTATGATGATAAAATAATAATGAATTAAATAAATAACGACATTATGGAATAAAACATGATGAATTAATGCAGAACTATGGATGACAGAATGTTGCTGAATGATATGTAGATAGATAATTATATATTAATGACAGACATAAAATTAGAATGTATAATAATGATAATGAATTGTAGGATTACCGATGATGATGAAAAGGAATTTAGAATGTTGTAATGATGATAATTAATTGTAGCATTACCGATCATGATACAATGGAATACAGCAATACACATGTTGTTCATATGAATAGACATGTCTGAACACACACACACACGCACACACACACATATATATATATATATAATTCCTGTTGCTAAGGCTTAAGGAAACCGACTGGGGTAGACGCCTAATGTCCAATTCATACGTTCACGTCGTGGGGCCTGTTAGTACCCAAGCAACTGCTTGGCGAACGAACATGGATGGGCTGCTCACCAACCCGCATTAGCAGACAGCGTGGTGAGTCAAATGTCAGCATCCCTCCTTTCTTCACACATGACGGTACATGTAAGGAAACAGCCTCGGAGGACCTCATTCCAAGGAGGACGGAATGCAGCTGGCAACGGCATCGGTCAGTCCTGCAGGATGTGAAAGGTTCAAAATGCCCGGGTTTGGACTGCAGACTGCCAGGACACCGACACAACAACTCGAACGGACCTATACGTGGCTACTCTCAACTGTCAGTCACTTGCAGGAGAGGAAAAATTAGAAGAATTGCAGAATGAACTTAGGAGGATTAAGTGGGACATCATAGGACTATCAGAAGTGTGGAGAAAGAATGAAGAACAGTGGGAACCAGCGGCAGTTCACACGTTCTACTTAAAAAGAACAGAAAATGGAAAACCGACAGGCGTTGGCTTTATAATTAATAAGGATCTGAAGACGCGGATCACAGAAATTGAAGGAATTTCAGATAGAATCGCACGGGTAGTAATAAAGATAAACAACAGATACAGTATGGAAATTATACAAGTGTATGCTCCAACATCCTCACATCCGGAGGAGGAAATCGAAGACCTATACTAGGAGATACAGAAGATTTTGGATAGCAGCAAATCGCATTACAAAATTATAATGGGAGACTTCAATGCGAAAGTAGGAACCACGCAGAGTAGTGACACGAATGTGGGAAACTTTGGATTTGTCAAAAGAAACAAGAGAGGACAGAAGTTAGTGGAATTCTCAGAAGCCAACAGACTGTTCATTTCCAATACATTTTTCAAGAAACCGCCCAAGAGGAAGTGGGCATGGCAAGGCCCAAATGGGACCAAAAACGAAATAGACTACGTTCTATCGAATAACAGGGAAATTCTGACAGACGTGTCTGTTCTGAACAGTTTCAAAGACTCAAGTGATCATAGGATGGTGAGATGTAAGCTGAAACTAAATACTAGACTTGAGAGAAAGAAGTTTATCAGAGCAAAACCGATCTGGTCAGACATTCGAGATAGAACTAAGCAACAGATTCAGCGCCTTGGAAGAGTTAGAGGATGAAGACGTCGATAGCAGAAATAAATTACTGACTGAGATAATAAGAGAAACAGCCAAGGAAATAGCAGGCACCAGAAAGAAAACAGAGAGAGCAAGATCTCAGAAGAAACTAAACTCTTGATGAAGAAAAGAAGGGAAATGAAAGAAGAGGAAAATTGTATAAAGAGGATTGAGTACATAGAACTAAATAAAACCGTAAGGAAGAAAATAAGAGAGGATGTACGAAGATATAACGAAAATCTTGTTAGAAATACAATCCAGAAAAACAAGAGCCTGAAGAAAGCCAAACAGCAGCTCATGATAGGAGAAAAGCAAATAATTGTAGTTAAGAGACCAGACGGGACCGTAACACGAAATAAAGAAGAAATTATAAAAATATTTGAAAATTTCTGCAGAGAATATTGTACTACTGTGAGGAAGAACTTGGAAATAAAGACTCAGAAAAAATGATGTAGAAGTCCCAGACGTAATGAAATAAGAAGTGGATAAAGTACTTCGAGGGATGAAGAACGGAAAATCACCAGGAGAAGATGGACTCACAGCAGAGATGTTTAAATGGGGAGGTGAAAAGAGGAACTTGCGAAATTATTCTCGATGTGCGGGGAAGAGAGAAATACCGTTAAGTTGGAATAATGCTGTTATCATCTTGTTGCACAAGAAAGGGGACAAAGAACGCGTCGAAAACTACAGACGAATAGTTTACTGTCAGTTCTATACAAAATGCTCACCAAAGTTATTTTGAATCGTATTGAACGAGACTTAGATTTTAACCAGGGAAGGGAACAAGCCGGATTTCATCGTGGATTTAGCACAATGGACCACATACAAATACTGAATGAAGTTATGGAAAGAACTAATGAATATGAACTTCCACTATGTTTGGGATTCATAGATTTCGAAAAAGCTTTCGATTCGGTCTCCTTGTCAGCAGTACTTAAATCACTTGAACATCAAGGTATCGAAAGTGCATACATCAAGTTACTGCGAAACATTTACTCCAGTCCCACATCTGTCATTAGCCTACATCAAGAAAGTGAAAAATTTAATGTTGGAAAGGGGGTAAGGTAAGGAGATTCAATTTCTCCAAAACTGTTTTGTACGGTCCTGGAGAGAGTGTTCCAAAATTTAAACTGGGATGAAGTGGGAATATATATTAATGGCGAATATCTTCATCGCCTACGGTTCGCTGATGATATAGACCTGTTTGCTTCAAGCGCAGAAGAACTACAAACCAGAATGGAAGAACTGAGTAATGAGAGTTCGAAAATAGGTCTTAAAATGATCTTAAGTAAAACAAAAGTAATGTACAATCAACATGCTGCATAGAAGGAAGTAAAGATTAGCGGAGAGACAATAGGCATAGTTGATGAGTATGTTTACCTAGGCCAGCTCAAAACATTGAATGCTAAGTTGACTGATGAAATAAATAGAAGATGTAAAATGGCGTGGAGTTCGTGTGGAAGACTACACTTAATTTTCAAAAGCAAACTTCCAATGTGTCTGAAGCGTAAAGTTTATAATCAATGTGTCTTACCTGCGAAACTTGGACATTGAATGCGCAAACGACTCAAAGATTGAGAGTCACACAAAGAGCAAGGGAGAGATGCATGTTAGGAATAACCAGGAGGGACATGAAGACAAATGAATGGATTCGCGCACAAACAAAGGTAAAGGATGTAATCAAGACTGCGATGTAGATGAAGTGGAGGTGGGTCGGTCACATAGCTAGACGAACATATGGAAGGTGGACGACAAATGTACTACATTGGATTCCTAGAGAAAAGAAACGACTGAGACGACTTCCAAATGTAAAATGGGTAGATGAAATCAAGCGTTTTCCAAGAGCTACATGGATGAGGGTAGCAGCAGTGGATAGGAAACGGCTGAATATGATATATATATATATATTGTTAAATTGTGTACACCGTGTTTTGGCGTACCTAAGAACAGGTGACGTAGGTCAGCTGTAATTTTGTTACTTACGCACTGTGACACTAAAAGTGCACTTCTTGTACATGTCCTGAAGTGCTTTCTGTCATCAATGTTACATAAAAAATAATACCTACTTGTTGAGTACTTGAATCTTACAACTAAAAGACAAGGATTTGGATGAAAACACCATGGTTTTATCGACTTTCTATTAGGGCTTCAAGGAAGGAATCTACTTCGATTGAAAAGAAACTGACGGCAGTAACATCCATGCATGAATACATACTACCTACTGAAACAATAACACAGTATGACGGACGTGGCGAGCATCAGAACTTAAGACGGCTAACATACAGAAAAGAACCCAAAATCTCATACCTTTTGTTACTGCGACGATGAACCAACTTTGATTCAAATACTAGCAAAACCAAAGACTAGCAAACTGCTCTAAGTTGTTGCGAGGTGAGCACTGACGATGATCTCCAAACACAGCTGAAGACAAGATCTTATTTTCCACTGCTCCTCTTCTACTTCTACGTCTCACTTCTCACTTCTACTCTCGAGGTATCAAATTTCCATTCTTATATTGGAAAACCTGTTCTCACAATCTTGATGTTGCTATACCTCTCAGCCAATCATATGGGCGAGCCTCCTCAGGACCAATCAGAACCGAGTTGAACTTTGGTTCTTGATGAGCTGTTCCGTACTTTGAACAGCTTGTTCGTTGATATATGATATGCTGAGTGAATATTAACTTCGGTCTGTTTAGTAAGACGAAATATGACTACAGTTCTTGTAGATTTTAATATTGCTCTTTGGACTGTTAAGCGAAGCATTACACTTTGGTCTTGACGTCACCAGACACTGTCAGCTCTGAGTCTCAAAGTACAATTCTCGTTGAAAATCAATGATACTAAACAGAGATGAAAACGAATGATTGTTTTAACTGA